>VZUI01045456.1:0-88148 GCA_013401135.1 Cettia cetti | reverse complement strand
GGGGCGGGGCGGGCCGGGCCGGGCCGGGCCGGGCGCAGGTGGGCCCCGGGTGCGCGGCGCTGGGCGGGCTCCAGCTCCGTCAGGGGCCTGTGCCGAAAGTGATCCTGCCGGGCTGCTGATACCAGATGTGAGGGAAGATGCAATGCCACATAGCAGAGGACTACTCTTCGTCTCAGGCACTAAGATTAATGCTAAATTGGATTTTTTTTTTTTTTAACGTGTGCTAACGACTTTCTGAACGCAAGGTGAGTGACTTGCCTGCAAAGCACTTAAGGGACCAGGACAGGTGGAAGTGGAAGTGCCTTTTTTAACTGTATCAAACAGTACAAGAACGAGTTTGGCCACAGCAGTGAACTGTCAGTTGCAGTCAGTCACGCGGGACAAAGCCCTTCTGTTTTCGTCATCCTAAACTACAATTTAACCATATTCTATATACGTACACTGGAAATCAGGAATAAATTTATGTGGTTCTTAAACTCCATTTACCCAATCTAAACAAAGTTCAAGCGAAGCACCGAAGTGAAGTTGACCATATGGCACTTTACCTGTCACTGGTCTTTCATTTAGAGGAGAAAGTGCAGCAACATCTACCTTTTCTCATGGTGCTCTGGCAGAATTGTTTCTTGTGCAGTTGTGCCCTTTAAGGTTCACCTTCACTGCACTACCTTTTGATGTTTAAGACACTCCCATAGCAATAATAACCCCATTTTCTATTTTATAGATTTGCTTAGAAAAGTATCTTTAATGCAATTATGAAAGAGGGAAGGATTTGTGAATCAAGGCTTTGAAAATAGTCTTTAAAAACAAGGGAACTTGTGTGGTTATTTTACTCATCATAACCCAAGTTTTTTAAGTCCAAGCGAACTTAATGAGTACTGTTCTGAGAGCTAGAGGGAGCTATTAGTTTCATTAAAAAAAAAAAAAAAAAAAACAAAAAAAAACCAAAAAAAAAAAAAAAAAAAAAAACAACAAAAAAAACCCAAAAAAAACCCAAAACCCAAAAAAACCAACAACCAAACAAAACCCAAAAAACCACAAAAGAAAACACCCAAAACAAACCAAACAAAAATTTTAAAACACCACTCAGGTGTTCCCTGGCTGTTAAAAAACCCCACAAAACAAAACCCCAAATGCTCACACCCTAAGATCATCAGATTCTGCATTGCAAAGAGGCAGATGTTGAGCAGCTGACCTAACATTTTCTTGTGCTATGTCTCATTTGGCATCAGATAACCCTGGAAGCAGGGAACTGCAGAGGGTGTAGTTAAAAGGAATTTTTTTTCTTTTTTTCTTTTTTTTTTTTTTTTAGGCGTTTCATTGCAGAACATAACTTGTAGCTGGCTTAAATTTGTCCTAATGTCAATGTTATATCACGGAAAGAATTCTTACCGTTTTGATGATAATCATCACTGCTGATGATGCAGATTTTATTGTTTCTCTGATTTCAAGAGCATTCAAGCACAGAAGTATCTGATATATCCAGCCTCCTTCTGGTTTGATCATAAGGAATAAAACAAGAGTTTTTACATTACTACTGTCAATTTCATATAATTCCAAATGATTTCCTTGTTGTTTGTTTTGCTTTTTTAAGATTGCAAATTAATTTTCCTTAAAATGAAGAAACTTAGCACTTACCATTACTTGGAACATAGTTCTGGATGGCATCAGAGAAAGACTTCTTGACATCAACTTCAGAGTCAGGTCCTGAACTGTCCATTTTTGTTTCAGAATTTACTGACGCAATGGCTGTTGCTTTTGAATCTCGATCACTGTCATGTTCACTGTCCACAGCTACATACATTTCATGCTCCTTCTCTGGTGTTTCTTCTAGTAGCTTTCTTCTGCCTACTCCTGCACATAATTGCAAAGGGAAACCATGGTTATTTTTAGAGGATTCAACTTAGTCCTATAAGATATTAACCTCTGCAGAGATTTCTTTTTTTTTCCTCAACTTAAAGCTCAACACTAGAGTATCAGAGTAAATGTGCTACAGATTTATGATTTAATAAACACTATACAAATAATGATCTCAGAATTTGAAGGACAGACCTTTAAGCAAAACTTAATTATAGTAGAGTAAAAATCAGTGTTCAGGAAAAATACATTTGGTTTTGATAGTTAGTTTGTAGATTCCCTGGTCAGGATTAGTAGGTCTCTTTCTTATATCCAAATACAAGTGGGGTAAGCTTTAGAGGGAGAACAGTTGAAATTGCAATGTAGAATTAAAGCTTAACAAATTCCCACAATATATCAAGTTTCCCTACAAAATACAAGAAACCACAGGCATGTTCCTGCAGAGATATGACTGAAGGCACCTGGCTGCCTCAGTTTTAGTGACTTGGAGTAAATTGCCTGAAGCCAATAAAATACTGCTTGCTAAAAATCCCCACACCATGCTTACCCACAAAGAAAAAAACCTTAAAAATTTGTTAAATTTAATCATATGCTTCAAGACAGTACTGGCCAAAGATACACATCAGAAGTAGTCCAGTAGTTCAAGATGAGTAATTTGCTCTTAAACTGTTACCATTGTATTAACTCATATAATCAGATCCTTGAAATATCATAAATCAGTCATTAACTGGTGTGAATTAGGCTCACTACCTCTTCATTTTAAATCACCAGAAGAAGACAGTGCTGTATCTGTTGTGGAGGTTTTTTTCTGCCAACAAAGGATATTTTGTTCTTGCTAAATCTCTGTTAATGAAACATTACTCTTGTAACTTTAGCTGCAGTTTGGGCAGCACACTTAATTGTTATAGCAGACAAAAGCTCTGGCAGCTCTAGAAGAACATTCCTTTTTCTGTATATTTTCCCTGCTCAGTGTCCAAATTGTGCCTCCTTTATGCAGACATAATGACCTGTTCCCCGCACACATTATCTTTAGTTGAGTAAGCTGTGATTTCACGATGAATCTTTTCAAATTGCTGGTACTGCTGCAGCAGTTTACTTCCATCACAGAAATACTCTAAGGGTTGCTTAATATCTTGTTTTAATTTAAATAAAATTGTTGGAATGTAATTAATGAGTTTGGTAAATCTGTTTATCATACAATATTTGCCTGGTTTTGTTTTTTTCTGCATGTTCTCTATATTTAATAGTATCTTACATTGTTCAGATTCGTTTCAACTTTCTCATTCTTCTCTGCAGTATTCAAGGGTACTAGTACTAATGTCACTTCTATTTTCATTTGGGTTTTTTGACCAAACATATATGCTTAGACTTTTTTTGGCAGGCTTAACCCTGATGGTCTGGTAAAAATACTACTGAAAGCCTTTTTGTTTTTCTATTATTTGCATTTCTGGATTTTGACCCTTATTTTCAGATTTTTTCTTTTTTCTTCTCCTAACTAGTTTTAGTAGCAGCAATTTTTTGTTCAGCATTATTCATCCTTTCTGTTACAGCAGTATCTTCTTTTTCAACATCTACTCTATCAGTCACGTTTATGAACAATCCCAGGTAGCCAGGATTTAATTAATCCACTTTTTTTAATAGCAGTATGGCTTTCTAGTTAAATGGCTTTAGAAGACACTAGCTGTCATTTTTTTTTCTTTAAAAATGTTTCTATTTTAGAGAGCTCAAAGGATAAAAGTTTACACTTGGTCAGACTCATATCACATGGCTGTTGCTTTTATTCTCAATAAATTTTCTTTATAAATAGTTTTTTGGACGTAAATTGAGCTGAAAACTGATATTAATTTGTCTTTTGAAGTGGTATGCCTTTCAAAACTCAGATTAATTTTCTATGCTTTTGTATCTTGCACTGTCGTGGTGGTTTGAATTGATAGGCCTAAATCTGAGGATGCAGATTAATATTTTGTTTTACTATATCACAAGTGATTTTTATATTTATTTCTGAGATCTAGATTAAGACTGTCCATTCTCTGGTACCAGAAGCTGATGCTGGCAACATGAATCTTCCCATTTTCGTTCTCCTCCACCTTCCTGGTGATGTTGCACATTTATAGGAATTTGTTCAGTTTATTGCTTCTTTCTGACAAGCTATAAGCAAGAGCATCAAGATTTGTCCAATCTTCTACTCATTTGGTAGATTTTGCTGAAGTTTTTTCTCCACTGCCCTGTTTGTTACTTTCCACTGCCAGCTGATGAGGAAAGATCATTCTCTTTGGAGGTATTTGCATTACTGTTACCTGATACTCTATGTTTAACCTCCTAGTTTGAAGTGCCTTCAGTTTCTTTTCCCTGTGGTATTTTATCAAGGCTTACCAAGGTCTTTCTTTATTATGGAAGCTTAGGTCTTCTCAGCTAGCAGTTTTTACCTTCCATTCTGAAACTCCATATTCTTCCAAATGGCCAGTTTCTTTGGAAGTTTTGGTACCTGTTAAACTGAGGCCATTCAATGAGAGGTGAGGAGAGAAAGGTTAGTCTGGAGTCAGTTTTTGGGATTCCCCAGGTTCCTGATGATGTTCATCATTAAAAATATCCTGACTGAAATATTTGATATGAGACACTTTTATTCTCTGATTTCTGAGTTTCATCTTTTACAGTACTATGCATTTTGAAATAGCTTTTGGATGCTGAATTTTTTCCTGCCCTGTAACCTTTGGCTAGTTTGTCTTTCTTGGGTGTTTCCAGACTAAGCTTCTGTTCACTGTCACATAGATTCTTGATGCCCAAATGATTATTTGCCGTTCATGGTAGTTCCCTGTAATGCTGCACTTGCCTTTTGGTTGTTGAACTTGGAAACTTCAAAATGTCCACAAAATGACTAAAAGAGAAACAATGGCTTTGTTCTTCAGATAGTTCAAGCTTTTCTCCTGTATTTTTTATGTCTGAGGGATCACAGTTCAGAGGGGGTCATGAGAGCAAGAAATTTGATGCAATTGATTAATGTTCCTGTTGGTTATTATGTTTGTCCTTATTATAATTAATAAAACTATTATAGATATTTGTATACCTACCTGATTGGCCACGTCTGCTTTCTGACTCCTGATTTTTCTTTTCAGCTTCAATGTTTATCAGCAGTTGGCTTTCTGATACCAAGTCTTCTTCTGAACTGTAAGGTTCAATTGGCTTCTCTTTGTCACATGTTAGTGTATCAGAAGATGACTCTGTGCTACTTGAGGTGTTTTTGGTGTCATTAAGAGTATGTGCACTTGCTGGTATCTCCCCAGGATTTGGCCTGTTACTGTTTGAGTCCGTTATTCCTTGTGCATAATTCTTATCTTCATCTGTCACTGTATTAACTCTTTCCTTTGATTCTTTCATATGTAATTCTTTCTGGTCTAAAGTCTGCTCTTCCTCATTCTTATTTGGTTGTTCCATTGTTTCTCTCCTTCTCTGGTCCTCTGCAGTAATTGTAGCTTCCTCAGCATGGCCAAAATTAAGAACATCACTTAAACCCAAATTAAACCAATTTGATTCAGATTCTTGGCTTTCACTCTTTTTTTCTTCTGACAGTGCCTCGGTGACTGTTGTTTCCTGTTCAGTACTAGAATGCTCAGGCACACCAGAGACATCATGGTTTTGTGTATCATTTTCTTCTGATGCCAAATCAACATCTTTATTCTCTTCACCAAAATACAGAAAGCTTGTCAGTCCACCTTGAAACCAACCAGATGCAGGGGGTTCTTGTTCCTCCTTATCATTTGGCTCCTGTAAATAATTTTCAGCTGCTACCTCTATTTTTCTGTCTTGGTATTTATTTTCCTCTGAAAATTCAGTAACAACTTTCAAGGGCTCTTCATCATTTTCACTGTCTGTGGTGAACCATCCTGAAATCCAATTAGACTGAGTTTTAACAGGTTCTACTGGGAGACTGTTTTGCATTTGTGGCTCTTCAGTATCATCTTTTCCAACCAACTTCTTGTTTACAGACTCCTGAATGGGAGATTCCTCTGAGTCATTTTCAGAAACTGTTTTGGTTCTTTCTTCGTTTTCTCTGGGGTCTCTTGTATATTTTAAGAGTTCATTTTCATGCAGCTTTGATTCTGCATCAGACAATGAATATTCACTTTCTTTGTTGTGATCATATAATGCATTATCTTCATTTTCAAAAGTGTACTTATCTTCATGAAGACAAAGGAAATCAGTTTCCTGAAAGAATAATACTAACTTTTAAAATGTTCTAATGTGTAATTTTCTATATCACTGTCTAGTGCAGCAAAATACATGGTCGTTCTGTCTAATTTTACACAAAGAACTGTAATTAATTCTATTATTCCTAAAGGTTCTATATCTTTAATTATACAGAAATTATTTTAGAGAACAATAAACACGCAAATTGAACAATTATAAAAAACACATTTTGAATAATCTGAAATAAAATATCCATCAACAGTTGAATTTCTAACTGGATATTATATTTTCAATTGTTGTAAATGACACTGGAAAATCTGGTGATGTTGGTTTACCTTAGTGAGCACTTCAACTTCTTCTCCAATTAAAACTTCCTCAACCTTCACAGTCTCTCTTGGGAAATATCCAAAATCCTTTCCTTTCTGTAAAAGATAGAAAACTAATAAGAGCATTTAAACTTCAGTGATATATATGTTAGGTACTTGCATATGTGCTGGAAAAGTATGGATGAACAATAAGTTTATAGAAAAGCTCCCTATCTCCTTAATTCTGTTTTGTCATTGATTTATTTTTCCTTCACAGAAGTGTTCCCCCTGCCATTTCAGAAAGCAAGGGGAAGCATATTTATTTTACTCCATACTATTATAGTCTGTATTATTTTTATGAACATGAGTCTGTGCAGTACCAAAGCAGTAGCCTTAAAACTGCTTCAGCTGAAGATAATGCTGTGTGCACTGATGGTCGCAGCCAGTGCTTACTAAAATTGTCTGCAAAGTTCCCATTGTCTCAAATGGGAAAAATGTCATGCCTTAATAACTTATGACCCATATTAAGTTAGAAGAAAAGTAGGATATGAAATTCAGATATGAGACTAGCTGCAGCTCAAGAGAAAATTACAATGAAGATGGCAACACCCCAGAAAATAAAATAATGATAGGACCCAGAAGAATCAAATCCCTCTGGCCAAGAAACCATTGCTGTCTTTACATCAAACCATTGCAGGTAGTCTTTAATGGAGGGATACATCTTGAAAAGCTAGGAATAGTGAGTTACCTGCAAAGATACACTTGGATGAAAAAAAAAGGAAGACACAATTTCACTGTTAAGCAATAAATGTGACAGATTATTTACAGGAAAAAAAAAAACCACAACAAGACACCCAAAAATGTACTAATACCTTGTAGTTTTGAAGCACTTACACAGTTTTACTAGCAGTGAAACTTGATTTGGATCAACAAATCCATTCCTTCTTAAATGACTGTTCTAACTTCATTGACACTTGTTCCCAGTCATTAAATATGCATGATAACTTCTCTGGGAGCTTTCCTTAAGCACTGAACTGTGAAGTCAGGTCCTAATGCTGGATGTCTTACCCACAGACCTGTAGGTAGGAACCTGACTTGATAGATTTGAGTGTTTTCAAGGGAACCAGATTAAATCATTACAGCCAAATGATAAGATGAAGGAAACAGAAAACTTGTATTCTGATCTTGACTTTATTTCTCCATGAGTGATCTTTGCCAAGGTTTGGTTTTCTCTTTCTGTATATAGATAATAACAATGACCCATCTCCCAAATACTCCACTGATCCATGACTGGTTAATGTTCCAAAAGAGACAGAAGATCCTTGGAAGCAAGTAGACTGTGGTTGTAGTGCTATTACTGTATCTAAAATATTTATGGTGAAAGTATTTGAGATTGAAGTACTTACACTTCCTGTCCACAAGTTTTCATTTTCCCTTGAAAGTTTGGAGTACACGATGATCTCCTCCCCTGTTTTGAAGTTAAGATACCGGCAGTCAGGCCCTAAGTAGTCGGTAGTGGCTTGAACTCGGCTCATGGCCTCTGGAATAATATATATGGAAAGAATTAAACAAATAAGGCATCCATTTTGTCTGAAGCCAGGTTACTGAGAAATATGATATATATCAAATACTGATGAATTGCAGTAGCAGACATTTTAATGTATGTGCTTTGTTATGATACTAATGATACTATCCATTTATATTATCAAGTGGAAATCAACTAACACAAAAAGAGCCCTGTCTTGTTTTCTTTCCTATGTATTGCAGATGTCAAGGGGAAAAGCTCTTGTCCTATACGGACATTTTCCAGTGTTTGTTATTTTGTTATCCAAGGTTTCAATGCTTAAATTGAAAGAATGTATGCAGGATTAGTAAATTCAACTAGAAAAATAGATCTAAACAGCTAAAAAGTACTTCTCAGGTATATTTATAATTCTATATTTTATAAATTCTAAGTTAAATCTAGTAATTATTTCAGGGATTTTGTCCTCTGTTTTGAATACATTTATCTTATGACAAAAATACGTAAATTTTAGGAATATAAACCTTAAACATGTTGTTAAAATGAAAGTTTCCAAATCAGTTTGGATTATTTTCTGTATCTCCACCCCTGTCTCCCCACAGAGACCACTACTGATGTGCTGTGGTCAGTTTGGAGCCCATTTCACATGCGTTTCCACAAACATAGGTATTGCTGAACATCCAGACCCTACTGAAGTAGGTGTGGCTCCACAAGAAAATAGAAATCCAGCATCAGAGGAAATCTAAGGTCTCTTCCACTTAAGGAGAAGTGGAAGATTGAAAATACATTGAAATTGCAACACTTAAGTCTCCCAAACCAATGGAAACATCTTAGAAATAGCCTCAACTATGATAATCACAGGTTTCACAATGGTAATCAGTGGATAATAAACAGGACATTTTTTGCCCACTTGTGATTCAATGGCTCTGCTTCCTGTGGAGTTATTTACTCTTTGAGAACCACATAACTAGTTACAGCACTTATTTCATGTTAAATAAGAAAAAATAAGTAAAGAGGAAATATTGAGTGTTTTGTAAGGATTACAAAAGAAATCCCAAACCAGTTTGCTTACAGTAGAAAAACCTCAAGAGTTCAGCAGAATGGGCTATGAATGTATTATAAACAATGATCGAGTCTTGTTTCTCAGTTTATAACCTGCCATTTTATTTATATTTTGTTTATTTTATTTTGTACCTGTAAAAATGAGTTAAAATACTTTGCAGCTGTTTTATACTGCCTGTTTTGGGGACACCTGAGGAAAACTAGCTATTCAAAAGTATTTTTACTGAACTTTGATCTGTATAACTTACACAACAATCCAGAAAGTCTTTTTTTTTTCCTCTTTTTGTTTTAGAAGTTAAAGCTTATTGCTCTTAAACTTAGTATATTAACAACAAACACTTGCTATGGCTATTAATTTTCAGTCTGTTTCATTGCTAATTATGACATTATGACTTCTAATAGCTGCATATACACCACAGACACCTTTTGAAAAAAGCAGATTTTTACTTACTCTCACATTCCGGATCACCACATTTCTTCCATTCTGAAAGTACCTTTGAACTCTGCACACTTGCTGACAATGAAATTACTAACAACAGAATTCTCTGATCCAAGATCCTTGACATTTTAGATTAAATCCAGAATGCACTGAAACTGTGGAAACTGCATTGATGTGCAGTTAGCAAGAATATTCTATCTTTTTCTTAGCGTAACAAAACATTGCAAGTAAACTTTCAATCCTGTTTTCCTTCTCTGATCTGCTTAAACAGAAGTACACTATGCTAACCTGCTAACTATCTGCAGAGTCAGGTGTCCTGATTATACACACACATTAATAATTAACTATGTTCTGATAGCTAGGCTGATGTTTTGAATACAAAGAAAGTAATTCTGGTCAAATCAAAATTTAGCCTCTATCAGATAGATTCTTCTGTACTGAGTTTGTAGAAGATTATGCCTGGGGGAATTCAACAGCAGTTGTATTAGGATTATTTCTGGATTATGAAAGCATTTTTAATGTACCTCTTTAATCTGATTTTAAAATGGTGTAGTGTGATGACCTAGAAGCCTGGGAAGGGCTAAGACAGCCTACTATCTACAGCCTACACCACATTCCTTCTACATTATCTTTGCAGATGGAGTTCTGCATAGCTGACATCAAGAAAGGATGAGTGAGCCAAAGGAGGAGGCCCTGCGGAGATAGGATGGTCCTGTTTTGGCTCTGAAGAACAGAACAGAACAAAGTCATATGACTAGAACTTTGAAGGACATCATGGCCAACAAAGCAACTTGTGTGAATCTGGGACAGTGAAGGTTCTTACCGAGCTACTTATCTGTAGCTTTGGATTGGTAAATTGCACTATTTGTGAATCTGTGCTTGTCAAAGTTCTTATTGAACACAACCGACCTGTAGTGCCAAATTGATTATAATCATAAATCAAGCCCAGTCACATTCAGACCCTCTGATCTCTAAGGACCAGCTGGAATGCAGGGGGTGTTATTTTCTGTCAATCTCTACACCCTTAACATGATAGATGAACTATCAATTTTATACTTATATTGATTTGCATTAATGCTTGCCTAGTGACTGACAGTAGTTTTGTTTGTTTCTTTAATAAACTATTTTTTTCTGTGCACTGATATATTTTAGATAATTCATCTGCTGTCATTGGGAACTTAGAACAGAAATTTTTTCTACATATTCTTTTGGAGTTTTCTCATGCATTAGATCAAAGTACAATCCATCCTTTAGCATGGGGAATGCCTAGTTGGCTCCAAAGTCTTAAAAGTGCCTGGCAGTTTTCAGACTTGAAAGACAACTAGAAAATTCATATGCTATCCCTGCATCATATATCACAGAGCAATATAGCAAAGCTAAGCAAATGACATGCCCTGCTTTTTAAAGAATACCCTGTTTCTTAGCAATGTAGTATCCAATATATAAATAAAATAATAAATTATAAATATTTTTTTCTCAAATATGGTATGCTTTAAAGTTGTAGATGTAGAATAGTTACACAGGCATGAAGTTTTACTATAAATGAAAACCTGCAGAGAATCAGAATACCAGGTTGGGAGTATATCTGGTCCAACTTTTCTTGGTTAAAGCATGGTCTAGGATGGTCCACATAAATCTTAAAAGCGGCAAAAACATTTGGGCAACCACCACATTATGGGGAGATAGTTCCAGTGGCCTATTGCTCTCACTGTGAAATATTTTCCTCTTCAGTCTAATCAGAATCTCCCCTAAATTTTGTACTCATTGTCTTTTACATGTAATTACTTGAAAAAAAAGTCTCCATCTTCTTTGTTTGCATCAGAAGCAGACTGTGTTTCAAAGGTTTCCTATCATTGCCCCACACCGCTTCAGTGACCTAAACACAATGTATCTTGTTAACCTATAAAAAAAAGCTTCACTTTTCCTTTTCCACTGTCCTGCGTGAGGGAGCCTCTTCTCCCTGCCTCCTTGATAGGGCCCCAAGAATCTGCATTCCTTCCCAACATAATCTTTATAGTCATATGGTGCCTAGTAAGCCTGCCCTTCCTTCAGTCCTGAGTATGACTCATGCAGAGGTCACTATTCTCTTTCCACAAACCTAAGCTGTAACTTACAGCATAATTTCCCCTTCCTTCTGCTCCACAAGTCAAACCTGCCAGACACTGGTGCTTAGCCTGACCTACAGAGCAAGCAAAAAAAGGGCACAAAGTGAGCCAGAGTCACCTTAACCAGCAGTAGCTGCAAACAAAAACTTCACAGAGATGACATGTCCCCAGCTTGCAATCTAGCACTTTGGCCCCTTCCTTTGCCACATGACCTGATAGTCAGGCAGCCTATCCTATGACCTGTTACACCAGCTGTCTCTGCTGTTAGGTAATCCACCGGGGAGCACCGAGGAATGCACGGCAGATCTGCACCCCCGTCACTCCTAACTTTAATGCTGCCCCTTTTGTTCATTCCCAAGTCTCTACAAAACAGATTGGTGAGAAGGAATATACAAGTAATTTGTATTGGAAGGACTCTCTATATACTAAGTGTTGTACAAATTTAAAAAAGAAAAAAAAAGAAAAAAAAGGACATTCTTATCCAATTTGTCAGAAGTTTTTCATAGTGTTGCACACCATAAAACATGGAACAAAACCCAACAATGAGCCTAGAAAGTTTAACAGTCTCCTTTTGAGCAACGTGGAGCCCATTCACCTAAAAATGAAAAAAGTGAGGTATTCTGATATCTAAATTTACGTACATAAGTAGGTTTGTGGGGGAGAACAATCAGACCCACATCTTGAGGTCTATACAATATTACTGTATTTGTGAAAATAGCTCTGAAAATGGCACTGACTTCTGTTTAATATAGATGCCAAACTCAGTCCAAGTCTTTGCATGGAGGTAACATCTCAGCTACTCAGTTAAAACTGCATTTGAAATTTTCAAGTTATTCTGGGCACTGCTCATTGTGTTGCTTAGTCACTACAAGCATTCTTCAAAGCTTAAGTGCCAACAAACAGTGCTCTGATCTCTGTTCTTTGTTCTTCTAGTAACTTTAATAATAAATCATATTCATACCAAATATTCTCTTCCTCTTATCCTATACATAGCATAGGCTATCAAGCATGACTTGTAATCACCTTTGAACTAAAGTCAAAGATTCATGGAGTTTATTATAGCTAGATTCCAAAGGACAAAGTTGAAAGCTTTATAGCAGATAGAGCGAGACTTCAGTTAATTTCTGTTCTGCAGAACTGAAGCAATGAATATGAGTACTACTGCACATGCAAAGACAAACAACAATAATGAAAAATATCTATTTCCAATAACTTTTTTTAGAATGGAACTATTTTTATTTGCAATGACACCTTAGTAACTGAAATTATGGAAGCAGAAAGGCAGACATCTCTTAAAGCATACTAGAATTCAAAGAAGGATCAGAATTAATGGAGTAATTGAAATAATGAGTAGTATGGCACACTGGATGGCTCTTTTAAGACATGGCTTTATAGAAATGAAGATGTTGCATTTTGCATTTCCTAAACTATTCAGTATCTGCATTGATAATAAAGATCAAAGCATATTAGAAGGTGGTTGAAGTTCTCCTAATATCTATTTTATAAGAAGAAGAGAATATTCAGCTTTGGCTATACTGTTTTGATAGCACCAGAGGGCTCCACACAGAATTTAGTTTCACATTGTAGAATATTGCACAATATGTGGAATAATATAGTCCATGGCTAAAGCACTTTTGACAATACAGTTCTCTTGATGTCAGGTGTTTGGATGAAAATACAAATTGGCTTTTACATTGAATCAAATGTCATGCCAGAAAAAAATTTATTTCTTTAAACAAGTATCTTTTAGGAAATAAGTCAAAGGAAGAAAAGTAACACTGATTCACTCTTCCAGTTAGACAAATCTAAGCAGGTAAGTCATTCATCACCCAGCTCTAAACCAACTTAATTAACTAGGATAACAGGTAGCAAGAAAAAGCCACTATTGCTTCTCTATTACAAGAAAGTTACAAACATGACATTTCAAAAAAATCATGGAAGATATAACTTTTATTACTTTGAATCTTGAGAACACATTTCCAAGATTTGAAGACCTCACGTTTTGCCATATTATAGAATACTCTCACCTAATAAAAACTGCCTGAACCAGGAGAAAAAACCCCATGACTGAATATCCTCCATAACACAGATCTCTATATATTACTAATGCACCACTGCTGCAGCATTTGATCGCACCATAAATACATGTAGTCTCAGAGAAATTCTTCTTTGACCAGCCAAACTCATTTTTAAGATCTTGGACATACATTAAATACATATATTTACCCTGTTGTACCACAGTAATTGCTATAAAATCAGCAGCTGAACCTGAATCTTTTATGTGTGGCCTAATCACAAGACGATTACTTTCCTGAGAAATCAAAGATGTTCCAGAAATCTATTTGTAAATTTACTAGTTTTGAAATTAGTTTTGCTGGAGGGGGGTTGTTCAGTTCTCTAATACCTACTGTCCCCAGAAAAAATATGTTCACATTTCCTCAGAATAAAATATAAAGAAGCTGTTCCAAGCACAAAGACATCACCCTAAAGTTCAGGAATTTGAAGAGGTACGCCTTTAATCCAAAGTCATGTTTCAGCTTATACTCAATGAACAATCTGTGTAACATCTATGCTGACAAGAACTCCAAGTGGAGCATTGTGGAAAAAACCACATTCTTGGAGAATTCCAGCTTATCTGTGCATCAGGATTGAAAAACAGCAAGTAATGGTACAGTCAGTGCATAGTATAAAGGTTGTAAAACAACCAAACCTCGGACAGCTTTCTTATATTATACTTAAAGGTAGAAGGTACCATTTGATGGAAACACTTCGAAAGACAAGTATAAAGCATACATGGTATATTCCCTACTCACATAGAGCATCTCTACTTCATTCTTAGCAAAGGGGAAAAACTATTGTTCCTTTGTCCACTTTACTTGAGTGAAAAGAGAACAAGGCATTTTTCCTTTGATCTCCACTCACCATTGTGGGGAAGGGATAAGAAAATGTTTCAATCATTTCCTAACCCTAAGCTATCCGCACTAAATGCTCAGAAAGTACAAATTCTTCCATCAAATTTAGTCTTGAAGTTGTCAGCTATTTTCATGGTCTCATTCCTATCCACAGCTCTGATACTGTTTCAGGATAAGAGGAGGGGACCTTGAAGGAAAATGTAACAATTACTAGAAACACTACTGCTTTATGGTGCTAATAGTATGCTAATATTGACTGGAATATTTAGCTTTTAGAAAACTTCAAACTTATCACACACTGACATTCATGTTGCACTGAGCTTCTTAGATCTAGGAATGCTAACAATTAATGGCACTGCTTAATAATGGTAATAAGTTTCTTCTAACATTAAACCATCAATTACATTACCAGCTTTGTATGCAGCAACAAAGCTCCTCTATTTTCACAGTCAAAATTACATTGCTGCTGGGAATATAACCTAAAACAATCCAGTCCTTAGCTCAACAACTGGACCCACCATCCTGTTGTTCTCATAAACCCTGTTAACATGGTGCTCTGAAACAGTGGTCAGAAAATTTGCACACTGACTCCAGTACCAGCCATTTAAACCTGCGCAGCTAACGCACTACAGCAGTGAATCACACAAGCTCAAAATCAGAAGCATTAAAATTATTCAATGTTACAAAAAACCTGTAACTAATTGAAAAAAATAAAATGGCTTCCAAAGGCAATTTGAAACCTGAAATTAGTCAAAACACATTGACCAGTAACATTTACTGTTATTTGGTATTAAGTCTTTTTTTTGGTAGAACACTGTTTAACATCTTCAATAAGGCATTTGAACTTCGGTTTGTCCTTCAAAACAGACAGCACATTAAACAACATTCCCTGAAGGGAAGGAAACGTTGGAAACTACTGACAAGAATAAAAATTACTGTTGTAGAGAGGCAAGTAGGATATTGAAGTAGCAAAAGCACTGAAGAATCTGAACTCTTTTGAGAAAGGGGAAGCCTGTGTTTTACCACTGCCTGTTTGTGCTGCACTCCCATCCCTTACTAGACACATCTCTTCAAGTCGTGACATTCAGCATTTCAGAACACATAGATCTGTCACTACTTGAGTTCAGATGAAAACTCCAAGCTACAACTTGGCAACTACCTTCTAAAAAACATGGGGTATATATGGCATTTCGTACACTAAACCAAGCTTACGTATCCTTCCATCCTGAAATCTTTCTAGGATTTCCTGGTCTGTGATTTGGCCTATCAGATAACACACATGTTATCTGTCAAGATCTGTCAAGACAGCATGGATTACAACACGACAGTTTCATACTCAGTTAGCAGACAGTTAAAGCCCTTAAGAATAATTTTGGATACAAAGCTTGTAAGGTATTGCCACCTGCAATTACAATGCATACTTTAAATGTAGAAAGACTAAGGTAATAGACCTGTTAATAGAAAAGATCATAGGCATCAAGAGAGTAAGTAGTCTACAAAGCCACATTTATTTGCACTTGTACAGAACAAAGCAACAGATGTTAATTGTTTTCCATACAAAATTATATAAAACCAGTATTCACCTTCATAGATAACACTACACCACCTTAAGTTTTATTAAGTACATTCAGAAAGCATTCTTGCACGCACAACATTAGTATTAGGTAGTCCCAGGTAACTCCAACACTGCAATGTAATTATTCCTAGTAGTATGAAGGGATCAAAGATTAGTCTGCAACTAAAACAAAAAGAATCCTGCCTGAGAAGCAAGCTGAAGTCTTTCTTCCACTGGCCACCAAAACAAGGATCATCATTGAACAGATTAACTATATCTAGAACATAGATGTAAATACTACAAAACCTCCTGCAGAAAGCAGGTAAAGAGTGGTTTTGCAGACTGACTTGAGCTACTGTGGCCAGTGTTAACATTCCCATTTAATCACTGCTTGCCTACGGATAGGAAAGTTTTATAAAACTGGAGGATAGATAGAGTTGACTAAGAGCTTGCAGTTACAGAAGAAAACAAAAAGTATAGATTCAAATAATTACTTTGCCTTCCTACCCAACACTAGAGAGATTATTTGATTTACTAGGTCTTAAAACTCCCATTCTTGCAAGGAATAGAGTGGAAAGGCAAAATTTTATATTTCCTGCAATACTGCCTTCCTACATATAATCTAAAATGGGGAATTTAAATGTCAACAGGACATCTCAAACAATTTATTTAAAATGCACATTTATTTCTACAAAAAAAAAGTGTATGATACAGAAGAAATGATCACATCTACTTTAAAGGTTTACCTATTAAAATATACAGAGGATCTTAATGAGTACAGGATATTTAAAAAAAAGATGCAAAGGAGTGTTAATCTTTTATTTTTACATTTTCAGGAACTTCACATAATTTTGGTAAGTAACCTTTTACAAAATTATGTAAAAAGTACAAGAATGCCTGGTAAACAGTCTGCATTTTTCCAAAAGATTTTTTACAGCATGCAATTCTTAAGGCAGCCTTCTCTTCCTCCTTACAAGGAATCCTTTCACTCAAATAATCTTCTGCTGCAAAGATTAGGCTAAGGAAGCTTGGTCTCTTCTGTTAACGCCTTTTGTCTTTCCTGTCTGATTTACGGTCTCTTTCACTCCGTGAAGTTCTCTTGCCTGACCGACTACTTTCTGATATAGATCTCTTTCTGTCAGATCTTGAACTTTTATCCTTTGAGCTTTTGGTATCTCTACTACCACCTTTTGAGGACTTGTGACTTCTATCTACTCCCGAAGCATCCCTTCGCTTCCTGTCTGTGCTCCTTCTGCGTTTTCTATCTCTGTTATGTCCTCTGCCTCGGCTTCGACTTCTACTTTCACTGCTGCTAGAGCTACTGCTGCTACTGTCCCTGCTCGTGCTCCCACTTGTAGTGCTGCTGCTGGTGGAGCTGCTCCGACTGGTGCTGCTGCCAGTACTGGAACTACTTGCACTGGTAGTACTGCTTGAAGTGCTACTGCTACTGCTGCTGCTGCTACGGTTATGACCAGTTTTGTTCCCTGCTCTACCCCTGCTTCTACTCCTAGTCTTACTCTTACTTTCTGCACTCGGTGTCTGATTCTGCTCTGCCTGGGCTTCAACCACCTTTACAGACACCACAGCATTTTCATCCTTGTCTGTCTGGGGCTCTGTATCCTGAGTGGACTGAGACAACTGAGGTGACTGTGCTTGTGGCACAGACTGTGTCTGAGATAGAGCCTCAGCCACAGATTCTGTCTGAGCTTCAGGTGTTTTCTCACGTGTTTCTTCAAGTTCAGCTTTATTGTCTGTTTTGATACCTCTCTCCTTCTTGGGAGAAGGAACATTAAACACTTTTTCTGGCTGAGTATCACACTCTGTTTCTGGTTCTATTTCTTTGCCATTTTCATTTTCTACAGGTTCTACACTATCTGCTTCATTCATTTCAGCCACATCCTGCTCATTATCCATTGGCTGAATGTTTTCATTTTCCTCTTTCACAACTGTGACCTCCTCATGCTGACCATCCTGCTGCTTGTCATTCTCCCTCACCTCAGTAGGCTCTTCTACCTTCATCTCTGTGTCATGTTTCTGCTCATCCTCTTCCTGTTCTTTTTCTGCATCGCTATGCCCTGAACCTGAACCTATTTTTCCCTTTTCCTCCCCTACCTCCTCCATTTCTACATCATTGTGCTGATTACCTGTCTCCATCTCTTCCACCTGCTGAGCCACCTTACCCTCTTCCTGCTCCTTGTTCTGTTCTTCCTTCTTTTCTTCATTCTGCACCTCCTGATGTTCTTTTTCCTTCACAGATTGTCTTCTGGGCCTGGCCTCCATTTTGTTAATCTGCTCTGCAAATTCATTTCTCCTGCTTTCAAAGAGGGCTAGAGAATAAATGCAGAATAGTTACGATAATCTACAGATACTGAAGTCTATTTACCCTTTAACTATAAGCTAGTAAGTTATCAAATTGTTCAGCATAAATACTGCAACCTTGCTCTTTATGAAGTAGCAAGCCATTCATGCATAATGAAAAAGACTGCTAGTTACCTTAAGAAAACAAAGCAAAGGGGAGAGTAAGCTCAGCTGAGTATTAGAACAGTAAAGCCTTAAATCTAAGCTAACAAAACCATTTTGACTTTATTAAAATCAAACCAACCAACAGTATATCAAAAGAATACCTTAATGTCCTGGTATTTATCTATTAAAGTTATACTTCCTAAGGTAAACAAAAGACAGTAAAAATAAGCAAAAAGCTAGCTAGGTATTTAGAAAGCTATCCTATTGTAGGCTATCCTACAGGATACTGGTGACAGGCAGACAGGTGAGCTACATTCTCTTATCCCCCAACCACATAAAATGAAGAAAAGTGCCAATGAAAAAAACCAAACCAATACATTTTTAGTTTAATAAAAAAGAACTGTAGGACTACCATCAATTGGAGCATTTTAAATTGCTTTCCAAAAGAAAAATATAGTCATCCTGTGAAACAGAAATGAACACACATTGAGGTAAAAAAAAAATAAATCATAAAGTTCTAATGCTACGTTTAAGAAAATACTTCTCAAATGCTTTGTAAACACCGGCAGTTCCTTAGGTCTTCACAGAATCTGCCTTTTCAAAAATGAAGTTGCTGCATTTGGATACATCTGGTACTAAAGCTAATATAAAGGACTGTTTTAAACACATACCTCTGAAATTACACATATGCATCTTTTGACTTCTTGTAAGAGAATCAAATTCCATTCAATATAAAAATAAGTCACTGAAAGAGTAATGTCCACTTACGATGAACACCCATGTAAGAATATAGTTTGTCTTAAGCATGAACTTCACGTATTTAAGCATAGACTTTTAAGAAATTTGTAAAGCAAACAAAGGGAGGCAAGAACAAGAACCTTTGTATCACAAAAACCACTTACCATTCATCTTTTTCTGTGACTCATCCATCAGCTTCTGCGTAGCAGGACACATTCTGCCAGGTATGTAGAATAGATGAGGTTTTGTCCTTGTTCTTATGTATTTAATTATTTTAGCGTTATGTTCATTCCATTCTTCTTGCTGAGAAATGAAAGAAAATAACCCTGAGATACACAAGAACAGTTTAAACAAGAGAAAGATCAAGAACAAAACAAAAACTCACCAACTGAGCAAGCTCAACCTTTTGCTCCAATAACCGCAGCTCTGTCTGTTTAGCACGTCTTTCCTCAAACAGTTCTCGCCTCTCATTTTCAACTTGCTTTCTCTCTTCCTCCGCCTGCACTTCGAGTTTTTGTTCAATTTCTTGTCGTCTCTTTTGCTAAAATACATGAAATACCATATCAATTTTTTTTCTACATCAAGAGAAAGCATTCTAGTTTGATCCACTTAAAAATTTTCAATTATTTACACCATTAAAGGCATTCCTAAAAACACATTAGGAAATACCTCCTAAACTACAGCTAATGGAAGAAAAGTGCAACTGCTGGCAACTTAGTTTTTGTTGGTTTAACTATATAGTTATGGGGGCCTGTGAATTTCTGTGTGCTTTACTATCTTTCAGTTTGCACTTAAATTTTCAATATAAACTTCAACAAGTTTTTGTTCTAATGCAAGCAGGCAAAAGTGAACTTTGGTCTTATGTGCCACATGACAAGTTAGGTAAACCAACCAAATACTGAATCTGAAAGTAATCAATACTAGCACTGCAAATCAACTCTGCTGACACTATAGAGAAAAAGTTTTAAGTTTAAATCTTTCCATCTGCTTCACCTAGACCGCTGAAGTTCAAACTTTCAAACACTGTTTTTAATCTAGGTTATTAGTGTTAACTGAATAACCCATTTAGTGCAACAGTAAACAAATACCATAGCCTTCACAAATTAAAAGGGCATACCAGGAATAAAGTTACGGCCATTCCATATACAAGGTTTTTAAAGTAATCACTAAGCTATGCAAAGCTTTTGCTTCAGTATAAACACACATTTCTTTATTAAAATCAGAACAGGAAAGACATTTTTAGACAGATAGCACAACCAGGCATAGGTTTCTGTCTACTCGGTTATAATTAAAACACCTAAAACACACAAGGGTAGGCACTGCTTCAGCAATACTGCATCACTATTATTTCCAGAAAATAGCCTATGACCTCTTAAATAGTTACCTGATTAAATTCCATTTAACATTGCCTTTTTGTTTCCACAAAGGTCAGAAATAGTCATAGTTAAGAACCCCTTTCCTGCCTTCCACCCTCATTACCCTGCATTAAGACAAACAAAAATCTACATGCACTCCCACCAATTTGCTGCACCTGCAACCTACACTGTAGGGAACTTTCATTCTTACTTGAAATAATTTAACCACACAATTTTCCTTTATTATTTACAATCTGATAGAATTTAAAGTAAGTACCCTCTCAGTAGCAATAGCAACTGTGGACTCCTGTTTAAATTTTTGAAGGGTGCCCATCAACAAGCCAAATATACGTCGATTCCTGAAAAAAACACAAACCCAAACAAAAAGAAATTTAAGATTCAGTTCAAGTATTAAGATTTTAATTCGTATAAATAATCAGAGACTTTTCACCTCAAAGATACTTATTTTTAAAGGCTCAGTAGTACCCAAGGTGACTAGCAACAGAAGACATCCTGGCAGTGCCAACTGTCCAGGATATAGTTTACAGTGACATATCATTTTGCTTACGAGTAAGACACAGCTCTTATCCAAACACAGGACAGCTAGCACTGGCAAAACTGGAAGCCTGCACATTTTTCATCTGGAAATAATAATGCTAAGGAAACATTTTAAAAAACCTTAAAGCAGAGGCTACTGAAGAAAAAACAGTCAAGTAAATACAGTGTGCGCTATCAATAAGGGAGCAAACTGAGTTTTCTAAAAAGCATACACTCCCCTCTCCACAATCCACTTAGACTTTTAAGGAGAAATGGAGCCACAGGGGAGTGAAAGCTTATCTATCACAGTGGCCCAACAATTAGACACTGCACTGTGGGATGAAACCATCCCAATGAGGTGTTGTTTTGAGGAAAAATAAGTAAAATTTATCAACAAATTCCCTTTTTCTGAGCAAGAACTAGTTTCTTGACTTTCTCCTTCAATTTCTTTTCATTCAATCCCAAATTAAGCCTTTACAACATGATGCAGACTCTATTTGCCTTGAACCTTTACCTGATTGAGTGAGAAAGGAAATTATACTGTCTTCCCTAAGTACCACTCTATTACAGTGGCACAAACCTCACATGGAAAAGTAAAAGTATATTAAATAGCAGAAACAGGAACAGATAAAAAAAATTGGAAGTTAGAGATCAATGAAAGTGCCTTTGTATATGAATGACACCCCAGAAGACACTGAGCAAAATCAGGAGTTCAGTGGATGTTGTCCTCTTAAAGAACCTCCTTCCACTGCAATTCATAGAGACTAATACTGTTTTTTTCATCTCCCTAGAGACTACTGAACTGAAAAGCAGTAAAACTACAATTCTGAGTGAACAAGCTTTTAGTGCCTGAAGCTCTAGGAAGTTCAGTAAGAACTTTGGAAGTCTCCCTGCGAAGGAAGCAATTAGAACCTAGTAATGGAAGCAACAGCAGACTCAAAGAGGGCTTATAACTAAAGACACAAGCAAAGTGCCAGTTTTCTGTGTCAGTTATCTGTGGGGACTTATCAGAGAAGCCTTCTATAGCTCCTTATTCTAGTTCTAATTCTTCTGTTTATTTGATGTGTAATTATTATTGCACCAAGTGATTTGCAGTCTGAAGTGGATGGAGTCCAAGAGGTCAAGCACGGTTGCAAATTTGATTTTCCAACACCTCTTACCAATACAGCTGCATTTCAGCTAGAATTTTAATAGCCCTGAGCAAAATAAAATATAGGAAAAAGGAGATATACATAGGAGGAATCTAAAAAGCAGCAGGCTAAAGGGAGGCAAGGCTGGACACACAAGAAGTCAAAATAGCACGAGAAAAGAAACTTGATGGAACCACTTCATTTAAAAAAATGAGGCAGAGGGTGTTAAGAACCATACCCAAAACCCTTCTTCAACCAGCAAAACAAATGATAAGCCAAGACAGCTGTAATAATCCAAGATATTAAGCAACCAATGAAACTACAGATATTTCTGTCTTACTCAAATGACATTAAAACAGCATTAGCAAACCTGTTCCTGCAGGTGGCCTGAAAAGTAGAATCCGTGTCAGTTAAGCGAACAATGCATATGTTGGTGCTTGTGAAGTACTTTCAAATAATACTTTTTAAATTAAACTTTACACCATAATGGTAACTCTTCAACATATTCTTTGATATGAAAGAGCTTGTGTGCAATACCTTTCAAATCTAAAGCTACTTTCTATGGTAGCACTCAAAAGAATCACGTTAGTGTGAAAGATTTCTGCATACCTTTGTTTTCCTTTCTCATCCATATTTTGATCTTGTATAAGGTCTCGACGTGTTCGCTCTTTGGAGGTAGCAACAACAGAAGATGGCAACGCTGGCTACAACAAAGGAAAAGAAACTACTTTGTTCATCATGTTGCAGGTAGGTTTTTTCCTGCACAGTTCCATTTACTGTATATTACCTTTTTAATATCATCGTCCTCTGCGTCGCTTTCTTGGCGTGATTCTCTTCTTGTCCGACGTTCTCCACCCAGCCTGAGGGAGAAAGTCAATGGTCATTAGAGAACATGTATTTAGGAGAGAAGCTCTTCCAGCATGAGAAAAACACAAGCATGTCTAGTCAGAAGAACCAACATTTCTGTAAAAATCTCCCCATTGTTCCAACAACCAGTAAGTAACATTTTAAAGACAGAATCTACTGTTGGTGAATATCAGGGAGACAGAACAGTTTAAATTTCAATATGGCTTCTAGAGTAATAAAAACAGAAGAATCCACAAATACTCTATCTGACTTTTTAAAATACATTTGGAATTAATTTTTTAAATGTTTGTGCTTTTCCACATTTTCCTCTAAAATGGTATAAAGGGATCACTAGACAGACTTAAATGCATTGATATGGAAAGGTTGGTACAATTTCTGAAACAGGAAATGTTATTTAAGTTACCTGCCAAATATCTATGGGAGAGATGCAGAGGGCTTACCACTTGAGACATGGGTGAACTAAGGCTTTAAAAAGAACAACTTTAAATAAATAATTGAAATAAAATAAATAATTAAAGTTGAAGTTATTTTCAGCCTTCATTTTCAACTTTGTGGCACAGCACTTTCCTGTTTCCCAGCTTCATTTTCTGCTAACTCAAAAATTCCAAAGCAAGCTTTGCTTTGGTCAAGAACTACCATTGCACAATAAATGCTCACAGCACTTAAACTCAATATTATCAGTCATATCTGATGGATTTGCAGCCAGATGTGAAAGCTCAAAACCTGAGTTCGTTATCATATTGCCTGCATTCAATTTACTGAACAGGAGGTCTCAGTCATAATTCAATTTGTGTTCACTGCAAACAGCTTTCACTAAGAAGAAAGTAATAAAGCAGATTATATGCAAAATAAAATCAGAAAATTTCAAGTATCTTTGTATTGCTATATCTTTGTATTATTGCTAAGGTATTGTTGCTCTAAGGTATGAAAAAGATTTCAACACAGTGACTTGCTGTCATCCAAATTATTCCCAACAAGTCTGGAATAAGTAACCTATAAAGAAAACAGTGAATGTCCCCAGTTATTACCAGTTTTTGGTTTACTGTTACAAATTCTCATTCAGAAAAGCAAGTTGGCTGCATCAGTTTTTACACTCACCTACTGGATGCACCTTCAAGATCCCTCTGTTTGGCTGGGGGTCCTCCTCCACTATCCGAGAATCCACGCCTAAAAGGAAAACACTTGTGGTCTTAGACCGAGTTAGGTTAATCTCCAGACCATCTCAAGTCTGCACAACTGAATTATAATTTGGCTTTATGGTCATGATTATACATAAATTTTACTCATCTCTATCACCATTTACTGTTAGTACTGCACTGAAATGTTCAAGCACATTGCTTGTGATCCATCTAATTTCACCTTGAATTTCTGCATTTATTTAACTGAGTAGCTACACTGAAACAAACATCCCATTGTGTTCAAATAATCTTATCTGCAGTAATTTTCAGGACCTAGTTTTATCCACATGTATTTTTAAATCTGTCCTGAAACAACTTCCAGATTTTTAATCACTCAGAAACTGATCTTGAACGATTTTAAAGACAAGGTCCCAGCCACCACACAATACCTTCCTTCATTTTGACGTTTCCCCTTGTTTTTCAGCCTAACAGCTGAGCAGGTCAGGAGAAACCACCCATTTAAGCTTGTTGCAACTCAAAATGAAAAAGTGTTTTAAATTTAACCCCAAAAAGCCCTGTAGGGCAGCTCTGGTGCTCATTCAAACAGCACCGCAGCGAGCAGCGGAGGCAAACGTGGAACAAACGCCATCCAGCGCAATGGCACAAACCGCTGCCAGAGAAAGGATGGATGAAACTCCACTGTCCGTTCTGCGTCTCCTTACCTTAGCAATAAGCTCCCACGCCCTCTACCTCCACCGGGGCCTGTGAGGGCTAACAGCCTGTTTTGAGGGGGCCTGAAAGACACGGTAGATGCTGTTAGTGGTGCCTGCCCGGTCCCCGGGGCGCTGCTGCCGGCCCGGCCCAACGGGCCTGCGGCTGTTCCGTCCTGCGCTCCGCGGCCGTGCCCCTCCGCCAGGGACAGAGCTCCCCCATCGCCGCGCCAGCGGAGCGGGCACGGCCCGCAGACGGACGCGGGGACCCGCGGCCAGCTCCGCCCGCCCGCCCTGCAGGCCCGACGCGCGCACCTCCCCCCGCCTGGCCCTTCCTTCGCGGGACAGCGGCGCGCCTGGCGCTCCCGACCTCACCTCACATCATTGGGGTCCCGGCCCGTGAGCTTGCGGATATTTTCGTCCACGTGCTTGAGGCTTTCCTTGGCTTTCTCCAGCTGCTCCTGCAGCGCGCGCACCGCCACCGCCATCCCGTCCGCCGCGCGGCCTGGCCGGGCCCCGCGCGAGGCAGCGCTGGGAAACAGGGGGAACAGGCCCCGCCCACTCCGGTAGCCGCGGGCCGGGACGGCGCAGCCAATCGCGCTCGGTGGCCCCGTCTGACCACCAATCACCGGGCACGAGAGGAAATGGCACGCCCCTCAGGGTGGCTCGCCAGAAGCGCTCACCAATCACAGAGCCCAGGAGCAGACTGGCATCTCGGCCGCTCAACAAGCGGAAGGCTCTGCCTGCTAGCTCGACGAATCAATGAAAGGGCCGCGGGAGTGACATGACACAGAGCTAGTAAGAATTCATACGTCATTTCCTTGTAGCCCAATCAGAAAACCACTTCGGGGCCGCTTGTTCCCACCCACCTGGGACTCATCCTGCTTTCTCACTCTCAATGGGGCCGAGAGCCGGCACGCTCGGGACTCGGGCGGGGGCCAATCACTGCTGCGCTACCAGAGGCGGCTGTGCCCGGCGAGCCAATAGACGGGGCCGTTACTTGACGGTGGCTGGGGTGGCGGCCTGACGGGTGGCGCGTGCCGGGGCCGTTCCTGCCCTCACATCCCGCCCGGGGCGCTGTGGCGGGGAAGTTCCGTACTGCGCGCTAGTCATGGCGCGCGGGGCGGCGGCGAGGCTTTAAAGCACGCTCTTCCCCGGCTGCAGCCGACGTCGCTCCCCGCGGAGGGCAGGGGCACGGCGCTGTCCTGAAGGCGGTGACACGGGCGCCTGGCTCCAGCAGTAGGGTGGGCGGGGCAGCCCCGCGCAGGAGGGGCGCGTTTGAACCCCGGCTCCGGTCCGCAACTCGGGACCCTGGGCTGCCGGCGCCGCCCGAGTCCGCGGACTCTGCATAGCCTTAACACGAGAGTCCCTTTCCCGGGGGGTAGAACCGGCCCGGCTGGCACTCTACCTCGCCTCGGCCGGGAGCTCCCGCGGGTGTCCGGGCCCGCTCGGACGGGGCGGCGGCCCCGGCGATGGCGGACGAGGCGCTGTTCCTGCTGCTGCACAGCGAGATGGTGGCGGGGCTGTACCGCGCTGCCGAGCAGGGCGAAGGGGTGAGTGGGGCCGGGGCCGCCCCGGGGCCCTCCGGCAGCGGCCGGGGCTGACGCTGCGGCCGCGGCGCCTTGTTTCTTGCAGGAGAACGGGCGCTGCACAACCAAGCTGGAGAGCATGGGCTTCCGCGTCGGGCAGGGGCTCATCGAGAGGTGAGTCGCCGCCGGGCCCCGGCAGCCGCCGCTCAAGCATACCTGCTCGGGCAAAGTGTGGTACTTTGGCTGGACTGAGAGTGCGTTCCTCTTACCGTCAGTTCTTCTGGCATCTCCTCTTGTCGTATCTCATTCTTTTGAGGATCTGTGTTTGCCTATCATGGACAGTTTTGGAGTGTGTTGTTTTCCTAGTGCTTCCCGTCATCAGGATACACGGTTACTTTTAATACCTACAATTATCTTTTACTTTGTGTAGAGTTTTGCACGTTTCCTGCGTCTGGTACGTTTTGTGACTTTATTTTTTTTTTTTTTTCTGATTTACTGCTTAAGCATAATTTTATGATTGGCTGTTACTCTATTTCGTTTTTGTAAAGTGCTCTCAGTCCTTGCGACTTGGCGACTGAGCAGCTCGGGCCCTTAGGGGATCAGAGATGCACCTCCTGCGTCCTCGTTCCGAGGTCGTGGAGACCCTTGAGTTTCTTAAGTCATGCTTTTGTTGAATAAAGTGGTCCTTAAATGCTAGATAAAGACCCTCAAGGAGGATAAAGGGAGAGAAATCTGAAATAAGCAAGAGAAAGGGATCCCTTCTAGAAAATAGGAACAAGTTTTACATGCTTATTCATTCCTATGTTAGAGCTCTTTTGCCTGTTTGAAGGGCTCCTTCCAACGAGTAGTATAGGTGTGAGCATTTTGTTTATCTTCTATTTAGATACTTTGTTGAAGATAAAACTGATGGAGCGCTTTCCACCTTTCTGTATGTCAACTATGTTTGATAATCATGGAATTAAAACAACTTATTTTGCTATCATATTGTAGATAGTAAGATAACACTGTGTTGCTCTGAAGTTAACATACTTGATGAATGCACAGTGCAGCTAGAATAATACTGTACGGTGGTTGGAAAACTAATTTTTATAATAATCTCAAAAATTATGTTGTGCCATTTTTAAAAATTTATTTTTATGTTTAATCGGTCAGGTTATGTGTACCATCATTATTAATATATTTCTTACTTTTCTTTTAGGTTTACAAAAGACACTGCCAGGTTCAAGGATGAATTAGATATTATGAAGTTCATTTGCAAAGATTTTTGGACAACGGTATTCAAAAAACAAATAGATAACCTAAGGACTAATCACCAGGTACTAAAGCTGTAGATCAAGATTTGACTTGACAAGTCGGTGAGAGTTTTGAGTTGCTAGTGCATTTTTTGTTTTTCTTGGTTTAGAATTAATTACCAGATAAGAAACCTAAAATGTTCCATATTTGTTTTGTTTAAAAAGCTTTGTTTTCAATATTCATACTATGATGTAGCTTTAGAATACAATTTAATAATTGCCTATGATGTCTTTATAGCCACCCTGTTTGAAAAGACTAAATGCTTTGAATTTCGTATGCACTGTTGCAGCATTACAGAAAGGACAGTAATGGTTACAGCTGATTAACATTTAAACAAGAAATTCTTAATCTGTCTCTTAATAAATGTTAGTAAAAAATAGTGAAAAAGTGATGTTACTCTCTTAATATCTATTTAAATAGAATGGCTGCCGTGATTTTATTACTTTGAAGAATGTTAAGAGTTTTCAGCTATTGAGACAGTTGTAATCTGTTGAAAATACTTGTATGAGAAATTTCTTAGATTTGCATGTTGGTGACCTTGTGCTGTATCCATGTGCTTTCTTATAGAAACAGCCACAGTTCTTAAAGCTAGATCAAAATAATTTAAGGAGCCATTTTACTAGAGTAAAAAATCTTTTTCCTGTTGAATGACTTGGTTTTCTTATGGCTATTTCCCTGTTGGGTCAAATTAGGAAGAAGAGAATTTGTGCAAGGATTGTGCCAAATAAAATGGGTTTTATTTTTCAGTGACTTGTCAAGTAATAACAGATAATTATTACTTTAGAGATCTGGGGTTTTAATTCAAAAAAGCTGCAGTATTGATTTTAAGGCCTTAATTATATGTGCAGCCTTAATTTAAGTTCAAGGCTTATGATATTCTGAAGTAGCAGAATCAGTAGCAAGGAAATTAAAATGGCAGGTGTAGATAAAGCTATACTGTGTTTATACTTAATTTATTGGGATGCATATTGTTGCACAAAATTGTATTGTAGAAAACACTGGATTTTATTTTTGATTTTCTGCTGGGTGTTGTTGCCTGTACTGCTATTTAGAAAAATAATTCCCACTGAATTTGAGAATACAAAGAGAGATGTGCAAAACCCGATGAAGATTGAGATTTGAATGTAAAAATCAATATGCATTTGATATATTACCAAAGACTTTCCAGTATGGGACTGTTTTTTTCTGATCATTGGAAGGACTCTTCCAAGAAGAAACGTACATAAACATTTTTTAGGATTAACTGATCAATTTATTATCTAGGGGTTTTGTTGCATACTCACAATTAAGTATATTTTCTTTTGATATTGCTTGTAAGTAAATAATGCAATTTAAACTTAAATCACATGTCTTAATCTAAAATTTTGTTTTATATATATTTTATCTAGAAATAAAATCTATTCACAGAAAATGTGGATTTTATATTACTGCACATTTAACTAAACCCCTCAATTTTTTCTTTTTAAACAGGGTATTTATGTCCTTCAAGACAATAAATTTCGTCTCTTGACACAAATGTCTGCAGGAAAGCAGTATTTAGAACATGCACCAAAGGTAACCTTTGATTTTATGGGGGAGAGCAGTCTACCAGTTTGATCTGTTAATAACTTTAAATTTTGTAATGAAATAGATACAAACTCTACTAAAGGGCACCTAAAGATATGTCATCAGAACCTGTGTGCTTTATTAGAAATGTAGCCTGTTTTAGAACAGTGGATTTGATTTTTAGTTCAAAAAATGGTCATGGTTGTTGTGAAACTTGCTGCTGTTATGTTTGACTGACTTCATGGTGAAAGCTTGTCTGCCACTACCTGCCACTGTCATGCATAGTCTTTCTTTTTGGGAAGCATGTGGTTTCAGAAACTTTTTTTAAAATTCCCAAAATACATTTGGAAGATGCTATTTGTTATGTAAAACAAGATTCTGAGAGGATGTGAATGTTCAGAAAGATCTTCCACCAATTAAAAATAGTTTTGAGTGCAGATGCTGAGTTATGGTAACAGTTCAGGTAAAATCAGTCCCTCTGCAGAACCTATCACAGAGCACTTTGGTTCAGGTGGATTAAGAATTGGGACATACAGTTCTCTTTTACGGTTTCTTAATTCTTGATCTTAGTCCTCCCAATTGGCTACTGTCCTTGAGGGTTTTTTGTTGTTGTTTGGTTTTTTTTTTTTTTTTTTTTTTTGTTTTGTTTTGTGTTTGGTGAAACATTTCTTCTATTTTGCAACACACATTTTAAATGTCTGCAGGCCTTTGTATTCTAAGGTATGGCCTGCACAAGAATGCGGTCTTGGACTGCTTCTCCTTGTTGACTTTAATACTAGTTGCTAATTTCAACCAAGTTTTGGCTGAAAATTGTTTTAAGGATATTAAGTTTCTACAGGTTTAACAGAAAGTGACTCAAAATACTGCCTCTAATGAGAACAGTCCGTGTAATGAGCTCCACTCTACCAACTATTGGAGCTTTCTTCTATTAGAGACCTGACAAAGTCTCTCAAAACTTCCATGCTTTTCTGTTGTCTAAGTATTAAGTCATGTTCTTGAGTACTTAATTTCAATCTTAACCAACAAGTTTCACTGTTGACACTCATTTGAGGTGCAACTTTGTATTTAGTATTTAGCATTCACCTGTGGACTAATCAGAGGAGGCCTATCAAATCTGGGAATAAAGAGTATTGTAACAGCTGAAGTTTCATCAATGCCTGCATGTAAGTAGTACTTGGAGTATTCAGTTATTAGCTTACTTGGTAACTTTCCTGACTGTCTGTGTTGCTGTTATAAGCCTTTTTCAAGGTGGGTTTTGTTTGAAGCTGCTGGGCCATAGGAGTCCATGTGAACTTCAGGATATGGGTTGCCACTAAATCCTTTAGTATTTATAAAGTACTGACAGAGGATAAGCCTCCGTGATGTTGAGTGGAAGGCAAAACTAAAAAGTTGTATTTACATTTAGAAGCATCAAATGTGTAAGAATGTCTGTCCAGAAGGTTATTTGCACAAGGGAAAATCTTTCTCTACAGGAGTCATTAAGAATGTTAGTAAGTGAAGAGCATTGTAACTACATAAGCTGCTCATTAAAAGTTTTCCACAGACTTTGCACAAATTTTAGGTTTAGCTGACAAAACTGTGATGTGGGACATGATCAACTTACAGAAAAAAAAAAAGAGAAAAGCTGTTCAGTGTGGAATTAAAATTTAAATGCTAAATTTAAATAATAGCTCAACTACTTACAATTAAACTGTAAGATTGAAATGCTCCTTAGTATTTCTTTGAAAAAAATTTTACAAGAAAATAATTACTTGGCAAAATAATTCTAATGGTAATAATGTGAGCTGACTCTGCTTTTCCTGCAGGTAAATTTCAGGTTATGATACAGAAGATGTAGAGGACATTCAAATCCGGGCATCTACTTTATAAAGCCTTTGTATGTGGATTCAATACCTTGGCTCAGTCTTGTATATAACGTGTAAATTGCAGCAGTGTGCAGCACAGTTTCAAAATATATAATAAATGTTCATCAAAATAACACTATGCTTGTGTCTTGGTATGAAATTTATTCTATACCAAAGCAATAATGTCCACATGGTAGAACTCTGTAGTCTACATATTCAGCAAAACATTTTAATTACCAAAAGAGTCTGGAAGACCAAAGGCAGAGTTTGAGAACAGAGAAAAATCTTGACCAAGACTAAATCTGAATAAGAAACGAATGCGTATTTTGTTGCCCAGTGTGAATGCCCAACTGCTACCCTTCCCCATTCACTCTGAACTGGGAGGCAGCGACTGCTCTTCTATTTCTTTGATGCAGCCTGTTAGCATGTGAGCCAACAGCTCACATCATTAAAGATGTTAGGTGAGTCCTTTGTCGGAACGTAGTTTGCGCAGTAGAAGAAAACTTGTTTTTACATAGTTCATCAGTTTCTCCTGTCCCCAAAATTAGCAGCTATTCCTTGTGTCAGAATGATTTATCCCTAAGGTCATCTATCGCGGCCAAAGAAGAAAATTTATTCCACATTATTGTGCATAAAGTCAATATTAATGTAATTGTTTTTAATTGCTAGCTACAGTTTACTTCTGTAATGTACTACTCAAGAAGTAGTAATGTTCACATTTTACTGAAACAATTGTTTCAGTAACATGCTGGCTACAGTCAAACTGCTAAGCAGTGCTAAAGCTCAGGCAAGAAAACTTGAAAAAACACATTCAGCCCTAACTCTGTAGATTTCTATAGTAAAGGCTGCTGATAAATAATACAGAGTGAGAAAATCCACAATGTTTAAGAAAAGTCTTTAAAATCCTTTCGTTTTATTAAAAAGTCCTCAATAAGTCTGTCAGAAAAAGAATAATAATTTGTAATGTAACCTCAGACTTCACCTAATAGCACTGTCCATAGATTACTCAAATTGTAGAAATTTCTAACCAAGAATGTGGTTTATGAAGACAGGAGCTTGAGGGATGATGCTGGACACTTCAGTTACCACTTTATGATGATGGTATTGGGGACATTGACAATCTCAGCTAAAACTCAGCTGAAGTAATTCACAGCTGTCTCAAATGCATTAGTGTGAGGGTGTTGTGAAGGGATTGTGTAATACTTCAGGTGTGAACAGTGCAGTGTCTTGCTGTTCACTCTAATAATGCTGTTTGTACTGTGGCAATGCAAAATACTGGATGTTCTCAAAATAGCCTAGGAAGGCTCGTCAGCCAGGTCACGTTGATCGAAGTACCTAGAAATGAAGTGGAATATGGTAAGAAACCTCCAATGCAACATATTCCTTATTTCAAGTTGTCCAACCCATTGCTTCCTAGCTCCTGTTTCATTGTTGCTATCATAATTATGGCTTCATGATTCAGGGGGCCCATCTGAAGAAAGGAATAAGCTTACTTTACTCCTAGGTATATCTTAAATCCTTTTAGCTAGGTATATTTGCTGCATTGGCCCAGGGTACTTTTATTGACTTCCACTTTTTAAAGGATTTAGGTTAGTACAAATAATCACTTGTTTATGCTGGACATATATTACTGGTTTGGGTGTATAAGTTGTATTACCTGCTAACTAAGCAGATTATCAAGTTCAGAGCTGATATTTGTTCTTCATTCTTGCTCTCCTGGAAAAGATACAAATATTACAAAAATTCTTTTGTTACCTGTGTCAAATAGAGAAGCTGTTACATGCCATGCTATGTGTACTCCTAGTCTTCCCTTCATTCTCAAGCAAACTCAGGACATGAAAAACTAATTATTAAGACTTCTGAAAAATGATCCTCCTAACCTGCTAAATTCACCAAGTCCTCTACACAGTTATATTAAATCTTACCTCCAGTGCCCTGACTTCTGAACATCGTCTTGCCAGCTGTCGAATAAGGGAGTGAGCTTCAGGTAGCAAAGGTTTTTCAAGGCATGCCAAAAGTGCATAGAGCCATCTACCCTGTAAAGATTCAAATAACAATGTTTTAATTCTGATCATTTCCTAGAAGATTCAAGCAATTCATGTTATATAGAGCAGGACTGAAGTGTAGGTCTCAAAACAAAACTGCATTCAAGTGCTATATACCATAATTGAATTTTAAAAACCACATTAGACACTACATAGTGGGAAGTTCTGTGTCTCTAGATGAGATTCTTGTGAGCACTACTGGGTTTCCTGGCATTTTTTGAAAGCTGGCCAAGATAAAAATTATTACAGCTGATGCTACTGTAATCTGAAGGAAGGAGTATTTTAGTAATATCTAAACATTATTACTTGTAATATCTATTACGTTATTACTAAACATACTTATTAATTTCACAATCTGTGAAAAAACATTCATGAAGACTGACTGTATGAACTCAGGTCTTTGTGGAATTAGTGGTTAGATCTGCTTTAAGACTTGCACCAGTGTGAAAATATGTCCTTTGAGTTTTACATCTCTGGATTCTACTGCATTCTTAAAGACTTAATTTCTGGTACCAGTCTAACTTCATAATTTAATCACCCTGTCTAGTGGCCTTCATTCTGGGACCTAACCTAAAAGTCAATATGCACATTCTCTGCAACATACATAGTTAAAAAGAAAACTGTCTTCTACAGGAAAGGACAGAATGTGGAAGGTCTTTAAGTGACTGAAAAAAAATAGTGAAACTATGCTAAGCATCATGTAATTTTTCATTACTCTTTTGCTTTGTGGTACTGTAGGAGATGAGATGCATCCACCAAGATCATCTGTAGATACGGTGCCATTACACAGCTAGTCAGTCTAGTTGTGGCCAAACTCCATGCCAATGTAGCCTGTCAGTCAGGAGTTCTTAGTAGGTTTGATTTGTCACCACATGAATGCTTTCTGGTCTGTGCTGCATGTAAAGATTAAATGTCTTTGCCAGCACACTGAAATGCCTCCAAACTAAATTGGAGGCGTTGGTAAATAGTGTAGAGCACCCTGACAGAACCAAAGCTGCTATAATCTCTCCTCTCCTAAACCCTGATACTCATCAAGCCTTGTGGCTTAAGTTAGTGGGGTGAGTGATACAAAGGGGAGGGAGTTTGGATAGTACTTTTTGTGTCTGTATCTGTTATGTGTGGAAGGGACTTCAGCTGGTCTGTAAGCCCAAAGTATAAGTTAGCTGAAGAAGAAACTGGTAACAGCCCTGTTTACCCCTGAAAGGAATTTCACCAAGGTCGCTGGCATGGAAACTGAGAAGAATGGGAGGGAGATAAAAAACCTGCATCTGGAAGAAGCGTGCTTGGAAAAGTTTTGTGAATGTTGGTTTAAAACAGTGGTGGAGACATTTTGTGCCATTGAATGTTGTGTTTATTTTTTGTGACCGATGAGTGGAGTGTAAACTTTGTTAAGTGTATAAAAGACAGCATGCTGTGATAATAAACAGAAGCCTTCTGAACATTCTGTGTGGCTTTGTGTGTCATGACTGTCACAACGACGACATCTGGTGGCACTGAATGTAATCTGTGGGCATAGGAGCGAGGTACAGCCAGGGGGATGGGAGCCCAGTGAAGCAGAGAGCAGCAGGGGAACCTGATTAATTTTGACACCTGGGGTACAGGTGAGCTGCTGGGGGTATAATGGGAAATAATTTATCAAGTGAAGAAGAGATTGTTTTATCTACATGGAAAGCTTTGTTGAAAAGGTATTAAGACTTCTGACTATGCCCTTTTGGTGTGTTATTGTGGGCAAAGTCACAAGATTTTGAGACTAATGCAAGTACTGCCTTTAGTGTTAGAAAAAGGAAGGAAGTTGGGGAGAGACTATGGGTCATGTTATCTAAAGGGGACGAGGTGGCTGCAGATCTGGCTACTACTCAGAGATTGCTTCATGAGACGTTAAAAGAATGGCAAACAGAGCAGGATAAGAGGGAGTAGGAGGTGGAAGAAGAATCAGAGCAAGAAAATGAAGTTAACAGGGAACAACAGAAAAGTGAGGTTCAGCTTGAGAACGGGTGTTTCCCTGAAGTAGAGCCAGCTGGAGCTACTTCTGCTGAGTTTTCTCCGGGGACTACTGTTGTGGGAAACAAACGACAAACTGATGATGCCTCTTGGTGTCTGTCCCCAAAGAACTATGCTAAGCCTCCTGTGTACCCCTCCCCAGTGCAGCAGCTAGCTGAATTAAGTGCCAAGTCAAAATATGCAACTTCTGCATAGCAGTTAGCTGAAATGATTTTACAGGAGAAATTAAGAACAAGTGGAGCTGTCTGCCCCCCCCACTCGCCCCCAAACTGCATAAAGAAATGAAATCATTAATGCTGTATCCTCCACTGCCTAGCAGTGGTAGTGAAGATGATGAAATGCCAGTTACCAGAAAATCTGAGCTGAGGCATGGATCTGTTTGTGGCAAACCCCATAACAGATCTAAGCCTGCTGCTCCTTGGACTTTACCTCCTTGCCAAGTGACTATGACCCCTTGACAGCCTCTACAATTTTGGGAGCATGTTAAAAAGAAAGCAGCTGAAGTGGGAGATTGGGATTTATTAGACAAAATAGGACCACCAAAAATGTTGGAAATGCAGAGTGCTGATATGAATGCTGCTTGTAATGAGCCTATAGCCTTTCCTGTTTTTAAATCAGTTCCTAATTCAGTACAAAATGATAGCTATCACATTTTTGCATGGAAGTTCACACAAGACCTCCAGGCAAAGGTAGCTAAATATGGTATTAATTCTTCAGAAGTAATGCAATTGATTTGCATTATTAATGCTGATGTGCTTGCTCCATATGATATTATGCATCTTACTAAAATTTTGTTTCAGCCAGGACAATATGGTGTATTTCAAAATACCTGGAGACAATTAGCTGAGAAAACAGTTTTGAATAACATGCAATTATGTCAGCAGGACCCCCATCATGTCAAAGGAGTTGACACCTTGTTAGACAACCGAGCTTTTTCAAATCTGGATTTACAGGCAAGAAGGGACCCTCTAATTTTGGCACAGGCTCAACAATTAGGTATGAGTGCTTTAATTAAAACAATGGAAATGGCAGCTCCCAAACAGAGATATGTTACTATACAACAAGGGATAAAGGAACCCTTCTTGCAATTTGTGGAAAAGGTTGCTGCAGCTATTGAGACACATGTAGATGATGAAAATTTGAGACAAATTCTATGCAAACAATTGGCTAGAGATAATGCGAATGAGGACTGCCCAAAAATTACTGAGTCTTTGTCAGGAGATCCCTCTTTAGCTGATACTGTAACTGCTTGTTCAAAAGTTGGCACAGTTGAGCATAAAATGGCTGTTTTGCCAGCAGTCCTAAGGCATCCACAAAAATGTTTTACTTGTGGAGAACAAGGGCATTTAAAGGCACAATGACTACAAAATGATTAACGAAAAGGAAAATCTAGGAAAAATCCAGGCAATAATGTGCATTGTAATTGCTGCGGTAAACTGGGACATTATGCTAAACAATGCAGATCAAAAGATCATGCAAATGGTCAGCAATTGCAGGGAAATGAGAAGAATGCGAAGGGGGGGTGGGGACACAAATACCCTGACAACAACCACAAGCCCTCCCAGCATTGCAAAGCTGTCATTTGCAAACAATACTCAGGGGCCACAAGTGGCTCAGCAGGGATTGATATACCCACTGCCGACACAGTGACCATTCTGGTAAGACAAATATGTAAAGTGCCTCTTGATGCCTGTGGTCCCATAGGACAGGGTTGAAGTGCCTTTTTAGAGGGGAGGGCTAGCAGTACTAGTCAAGGTATTAATGTACATTTAGGCATTATTGATTCTGATTGTTTGGGACAAATTCATGCTATGGTATTGGTCAGTGAACCTCCTATTATTATTATTCAAAAAGGAACTTGTATTGCTCAACTTGTTCCTTTTGTGAGCTGTGTTCCAAGTGCAGTGAACTGGAGTCGTGGTACAGGAGGTTTTGGATCTATAGGAGCACCTCAGATATTTTGGACTCAAAAAGTAATGGATCAACACCTGGAAAAACAATGCATTGCCAAGGCAAAGAAATATCATCCAGAGACCATAACAATAACAGGTTTGATGGACATGGGAGCAGATGTAACTACAATTTCACAATTTTTTTGGCCTCAATCATGGCCCCTCACTCAAGCAGGTTTTGAAATCATTGGGTTGGGTGGTTCAACTATAGATATTATATCTGCTGTTGTGATTAATGTAAAACATCCTGAAGGCCAACAAGCTAACATTAGGCCTTATGTCACCAATGCCTCACATAATTTATGGGGACAAGACTGTTTATCCCAATGGGGTGTCAAAATCACTACAGATTTTTAATGGGGGCCACTGTGATGCAGGGCTTTAAACATCCAGTTGTAACCTTGACATGGTTGACAGATAAACCTGTTTGGATTGATCAGTGGCCCCTGCTAATGAAAAGCCCTGCAAGAATTAGTAGCAGAACAATTGCAAGTTGGACATATTGAAGAATCATTTAGCCCATTGAATACTCCTGTTTTTGTGATAAAAAAGTAATCAGGAAAATGGAGATTTTTGCACGATTCATGGCAGATAAATGCTGTGATGGCCACAATGGGAGCTTTACAATCAGGCCTTCTAACACCCACAATGATCCCACAGGGATGGGAAATAATTATCATTGACTTAAAAGATTGCTTTTTTTACCATTCTGTTGGCTGAACAAGATAAGGAAAAATTTGCTTTTATTGTGTCCTCTTTAAATCATGCTGAACCTAACAAAATATATCAATGGAAAGTTCTTCCTCAAGGAATGTGAAATTCTCCAGGTATTGGTCAATGCTTTGTGGTGCAGGCCTTATCAAAAGTGTGAGAGCAATTTAGTAATTGTTATTGCTATCATTATATGGATGATATCTTGTTGGCATCCGAAAATAGACAACAATTATCAGGTCTTGAACAATGTGCTGTTACAAATTTGAATACTTTTGGTTTAGTTATTGCCTCAGGGAAAGTACAGAAAAAGATGCCTTGGAATATTTGATAATAACCAATACCCAGATTGTGCCTCAACCTGTAAAATTAGACATTGAAGTTAAAACTGTTACTGATGTACAAAAATTGGTTGGTGCAATAGCTTGGATTAGGTCATACTTAGAGATAACCAATCATCAAATGCAACCTTTGTTTGAATTATTGTCAGGGTTCACTTCCTCTATTGATGAGAGACATTTGACTGCTGCAGCAAAAAAGATCATAGAAGAAGTTGAATTAGCTTTGATATGCAAATTTGTTAACAGGATAGATACTTCTGTTGGTGTGCAATTATTTATTTTAAAAGATCATGAAATATCACGTGGAATATTGTGTCAATGGAATGATGATTGGGAATATAAATTTCATATTTTAGAATGGATGTTTTTATCTTTCAGATCCCAAAAAACAGCTCCAGGACTTTATGAACTTTTTGCAGATATCATTATCAAAGGTTGCAGACATCATCATAAAATCTTAGGCCATGATCCTGTAACTATTGTGATACCTCTAAAACAATGGTACTTTGAATAGTGTTCTCAAAATAATCATGAATTGCAATCTGCCTTATCTTATTTTACAGGCGAAATAACATATCATTTACGTTCTCATCCTATTTTGACTTTTACTAGGGATTTTTCTTTCCAGGGGAAACAAATTTTTTCTCCTGTTCCACTGGAAGGTGTAACAGTTTTTACAGATGGATCAGGGAAAACTGGAAAAACTCCTGTATGGCAGTCCAAAAGGTATTTAATGTGTTACAGCAAGGTGTTTTATCTCATCAATTTTTTCACCAAGGTGCTCAGGCATTACAGTAACAATTTATCACATAGTGAAGCAAAATCAATAATTTCTTCTTGTCCTGTTTGTCATGTGACTCATATTTCACAATATTATGGTACCAACCCTAGAGTTTTACTCCCTTGGCAAGAATGGCAAACTGATGTAACAAAAATGCCTGAATATGGTCGTTTCAATTATGTTCATGTTACAATTGATACTTTTTCTCATGCCATGGTTGCATCAGCATTTGCAGGTGAAACAGCTTGGAATGTTATTCATCGTTTTTGCCATGCCTTTACTATTTTAGGTGTTCCATCGCACATAAAGATGGATAACGACCCAGCATATGTTTCACATAAACTGCAAACATTTTTCTGTGCTTGGGCTGTTGATCATTCTACTGGTATTCCCCATATTCCAACAGGTCAAGCAATTGTTGAACGTGCTCAGGGTGTTTTGAAGTGCCAGGTTCAGAAATAAAAAGCGGGAATGCACAGGGAGCCACCTTAAGTGAGATTAGATAAAGCTTGTTAATGTGTTAAACTTTTTGCATCCTTACCTGACTCACAATTGTCTCCTATATTTTATCATTTTTCTTCTTTAAATTCCAAACAGGCAAATTTTCACAAAAATATTATGGTTTTAATTACTGGAATGTGGACTGGTCCAGTGGAATTAATAATATGGGGAAGGGGATATGCCTGTGTTTTGACAGAGAATGGCCATCATTGGGTTTCTGCTCATTGTGTTAACCCTTACCTGGAGTACACAGGAAGGAACAGGATGGATGGTCCCACAACTGAAGCAGAATGTCTGGGTAATACTGGCCATCAGGTGGATTGAAGCATGGACCCTCAAAGAACATGTGAAAGTGATAATTCAGGGCAAAGCAAATAGGGATATTGACTCATGCTGAAAACCCAAATCCAAATTGGTGGATGTTACCTTTAGTTCTTTGCACTTCTCTACAGAGAGGTTGGCAGCACTGAGTAATGTGTCTTGTACCATTTGCCTTTACACAGCACATACTGTCTCCAAATAGAGGAACTTAATGTACCTAGGGGAGAGGTGTTGACTTTGTATAAGGGTGAATTAGTAGCTAAAACTCTGCACCTTAAACAACTAGGTTAGTTGCCCATGATGATAGCAGCAGCCAGTTGTAAAGTTAAGTGGATGCTACTTAGTTCTAATTGGTGCCTGGAGAGATGACTTGGTTTCTTAGCCACAAAAATGTAGCTCTGCGTAGAGAAAAATTTATTTAGCTAAAAGTGAAGGTATCATTCTGCCATAAATGTGTCATTAAGGGACTGTGGGGTATGTAACAGCATCTGAAAATCCATTTTCTGTGTGCCTTGTTGGTGTATTTTTTTAACTGTTGGCACATGGTTATGGATGTCAGGATTTTGACAGCATGTGTTGTATGGGTTTATCAATCACAGTGGGTCAGTTCATGGGAACATTCTAGATTTGAAAGAAGGAGTTGGTCGGTTGCAGGTGGATGAAGGATGGGAATGATTGAATGGTTTCCTTGCAAGCTGGGGTATTGTTGAATGGCTTGGGGTATTGTTGGAAGCTGGACTATTAATTTTGTTGGTGGTTGTAATCATTGTTTTGTGTCTCCCCTGTCTGCTTGGATTTTTGCAAAGGGCCCTGCAAAAATCCTTAGCAGTAGTGTTTGTGGTTCAAATATGAAAAGCAGGAATTGTGGAAGAGGCTTCAGCTGGTCTGTAAGCCCAAAGTATAAGTTAGCTGAAGAAGAAACTGATAACAGCCCTGTTTACCCCTGAAAGGAATTTCACCAAGGTCGTTGGCATGGAAAATGAGGATAGAAGGAGAGGAAGATAACCTGCATCTAGAAGAAGTGTGCTTGGAGAAGTTTTGTGAATGTTGGTTGAAAACAGCGATGAAGACATTTTGTGCCACTGAATGTTGTGTTTATTTTTTGTGACCAATGAGTGGAGTGTAAACTTTGTTAAGTGTATAAAAGAGCATGCTGTGATAATAAACAGAAGCCTTCGGAAGATTCTGCTGTCACTTGGTGTGTCATGACTGTCACGAGTTATGTTTTCTAATTTTAGCCTTCCAAAGACAACTGTGAACACTCATTTAGTATCTAATCAAGAAAGTTTTGAAAGTAACAATATGATACAACCATCTAGAGAACTCTTTAGAAAATTAAAATAAGGTAATAGAAAACTGCAAACAATTTGTTTAATGCATTCATGTGCAAGTAGTTAGAATAAATTAAAAATTACCAGTTCTGGAGTAAATTTTTTCTCTCCAAACCAGCTTATCAGGTATTCTAAGACACTGGTTACTGTCGCCTTCAAAAGAGGAACAGAAAGAGACAATATAGTATCTGCAATGTTTTGTTTTGCTACTCTTCTACCTGAAGGATTTTATTATATAAAAAGTATTTCTACTCCACAGTATTTATTCTAGGTTGAAGTTACATGTAAGGATAAAGTAAGTGTTAAAGTACCACTTTTTGAGAAGAACTTTGTATGAAATGAAGTAATTTTCTGTGTTAATGAAAAGTTATGGATAAGTAGCTGCAGATTAGGAAAGAGGTATCACACTGACTAGTTGGTTGGTTGTGTATAATGGTGGCAAGTGGGAAATGTAGTAAAGTGTGATTCCTCTAGCCTTGCAATCTACATAAAAATTCATAATCAAATTGAAGGACTGCACTTAAAACACTAAATGAGAAATTTAAAAACATTGTAAAGCACCTATAGGAGTATTCAGCAAAAATTCAAACATTAAATGTGCTGTAGAGAAACTACAAAAAGAAACTTTCAGAACTAGTCATGAAAAATCTTTGCTTGTAAAGTTATTTGTAGCTGAATGTGAGATAACGAATACATTATTTTCCTTCTGAGTGTACAATGAATAGAATTTGTAATAAACAACTGCCTACTCTAGGCCAAGAAAAATAGAAAACCTTCTGCAATGGACATGAGAAATAATGATTTAGGCAATGTCACTATATGGTTCTAAGAAGTAGGCTTACCTGATTCATCCTGCTTACAATACTTAGCAAAGGGGGAAAGCCCACCTGAAAAAACAAGCAAGTTGGAAAACGCAAACATTATCACAAACATTTTTGTCCTAATTTAGAACATAAAAAAAAAATATTTTGATGTTCAGACACAGTGATTTGAAAGTCTGTTCTGAGCTTTGAAATTTATTAAAAAGTATCTTCAAGGAAGTTGAATGTCCTGTGAAATATCAGAGCACCTTGCTTCTACTGTTACTTGTTAGTTTTGTTTTTTCAAAATGATGCAGTAAAGAACATGTTTGTAGGGTATCATATATGAAGAGGGTAACCATATATCACTATGCAACAAAACACTAAAGCAGACTATGAAGAAAACTTCCATTCTGTTCAGTGAGAACAAAGTAATGACTTTAGCTGATAAGAGATGAAGGAACTCTTCAAATTATGACTAAAGACATAGACTTATTTCTGCTTCACTTAGTTTCTGCATAAAAAGAACTTTCTGGGCTCACTGGAACTTTCTGGGCTCACCAGAGTCTACTTTCTACTTGGCACAAAGTGGTAATAAATAGTAGGATTGTTTCTGGGGGCCGCTAGTCTAGAAAATAGCTGCTGAAAATTAAATAGAAGTCCTATACTCACCTTCATGTAATCAATTGCTAAATTTTCATTATCAGATAGTGCATCTATTTCTGAGTATACTCTTTCACCAAGGCAGAACTTCTTCCAGCCTTCTTCATCCTCTGATTTTGGCTGAAGTAAATAAAAATAAATGAAAACTGTGTAATGCTATTACCTTGAAGACACTGGAGAGAAGACTTGATAATACTCATAAACTGTTGCATGCAACTATAAAGATTAACTGGGAATTCAATAATTGGGAAAACAAACCACAGAGTGCTATTATGAATTCTACTCACCATAGTAACATTGCTGTCCAAATGTTGTGACTGCCAGTGATTCCTGTGCTTGTTCAGGCTCTGAGTAATTAAAACAAAGTCAAATCCCAGTTTAACTGCAGTTATTTTATCCTAGACACAACGGCTCTTCATTATGCTTAAAATGTATGAAAAGTACATATTACAACTTCATATAAATTAGTAGATATATAGCCAGCACAACTGGCTAAATATTTCCCATGCTTCTTAGCAGAAATGTAATTAAGATGCCCATGCTGGGATTTTGGAAGTAATGTTAAAGCTGAAGGCATTTTGAAGTCTATCACATAAGGTTAAGCTGATGTAGCAAGCTTTAATGGTCTTCCAGACTTTTCTTGTTATGAAAAAACCCACTTTGATTTAATCCAAAAGCACACATAAAGCCAATATCCTGTTTCCAGTAGTGGTCTGTATCTGTATCAGAGGTCTACAGAATTGTTTGAAAGAAGGCAAGTGTGGTTTCTTAGCACATTTCTTCTACCTGGCAGGAATCCTGTGTAAAACAAATGGGCCTGCTTAACAGTTACTTGTAGAGAGTTGTAAATATTCCGTAGCAGAAGAAACTTGTCTCCTACTCTGAATGTTACTGTAACTGTATAAAAGACCACTAAAAAACACTGTAAGTAACAGCAGCTGATGCACTGGTTGAAAAAAGTGAATTCTGATGCTCCTTTTTGGTTTTAAATACTTTTAAGGTTAGCCTTATATATCAGTGTTAATTCTGGCACAGATAAGAAGACAATTGATTTGAGCATAAAAGAAATACCTATACAGTGAATAAGCCTTTGGATACCAGTCTCCTTAGCCCTGCTAAAACCTTAGATTATGCCTAATATACAGGATGCAATGTGATCCCTTGCAGAAACTGGAGTAGCTCAGTTACTGCTTACAGCGTAGATGCAGTGGTACAGATTTCCTCCTCCACTAAATTTTCCTCCCTGAAAAAACATGGTACATGAGCTGATACAGAGCTCAGTGCTAGAGCAGCACCAATCTGGTCACATCTCAGTACTTGAGGTACTCCTACAAAGAAGCATCAATGCACTGTGAACATGCTGCTCTCTGCAGCACTGTGGAGTCAAAAATGACCTTTACCTACATCTTTATTATATTTTCCATTTCACCCTGATTGAACTGTGCATAGAGAATAGTAGAATCATCGAATTATTTGGGTTGGAAGGGACCTTCACAGGCCATCTAATCCAACACCTCTTCCATGGGCAGGGACATCTTCAACTAGATCAGGCTCAGAGCCCCATCCAACCTGATCTTTAGTGTTTTGAGGGATAGGGAATCCACACCGCTCTGGGCAACCTGTGCCAGTATTTCACAACCCCCACAGTAAAAAATTTCCTCCCTATATCTAATCTAAATCAACTCTCTTTCAGTTTAAAACTTTAGTAAAGCTTAGCTGAACTTAGAACCTTTACTTCTGAAACTGCTTAATTTTCTGTTCTTCTTGTGTTATTTCAAGCAGGGTGCAAATGTATCACGAAAGATTAAAATCTGTGCTAACTCTACAACCTTACAAATATGTTTTACCAAATCAGTATTTCTCCTCATAATGGGTTGCCACCTCTGTCAACAGGTTCCTAAATGGACTGTATGAATGGACTTTATGAATATCCTGATGGGTTAGAATCCACTTGGTTCTTAGTTCATGTTGAGTTCTGCAGAACATTTCCTGCAAGCAGTATGTTTTAATATAACTGCATAACATCATAAGGGTTTTTGTCCTTCCTCAACTACGCCACATCATTTAATCTAAATACGGACATATTTTTGTTGAAGGAGATTTTTTTAAACGTCACTCTCAAGAGTTTTATCAAGAGGCTTAAAAGCTACACAGTATATGCTCAATTAGCTTTCAAGAACTTAAAATACTTGCCTATAAACATCTATTCTGCTACAAAATCATAACATTTCTATACTAGATATAAAGTTATCCCCTGTGAAGCACAGGTATGTCCTATCTAGACTGTGCACGACCCCTCACAGACTATCTTGTACCTGACGAACAGCTGAGAAATTGGCCACTTGCTGCTGCTGCCACTTGAGTGTTGGAGAGTATCCCTCAGGAGCAGGCTGACATCCAGAAATCTGAGAAAACACTGGCAATAATTACAATGTAAAGAGAGCTTTATAAGAAGAATCCTTAAGAACAAGAGGATCAGTAAATGTTTACTGTTGGGTAGACAATAGCCTTTAAATTTTCATCTAAGAAAGGTAATTTCATTACTACATCCAAGGCTGAGTTAAGATTTTGGTTTAGACAAATTATCTTTTGTTCGACTCTTCTCCTATGTACATAATAAGGAAAACTAAGTGTTCAAAACGCATTGTCGAAGAATTATGTAAGGTCTTCCTTTTGGCAATTGTTCTGCTTTAATCTCCCTGCTCAAAAAAGCAGGATGCTGTTTCCTTATCTGAGAGACAGATACTATCAATCTTAGGCATTCCACCTGTTAAAACAGTAAGTTGGGGAAGACACAAGACCATAAAACCATCTAGGAAATCGTCTGATAGTTAAGTAGATATAACCTCTTTAAAGATTAGCATGAAGGAGTTATTAAACAAAATCTTTCTACAAGTCTTTAGGAATGTCACTACACATAGATGAGACAGATGAAGAGAATGGCTACAGAAGTTACAATGTCATGTCAGTACTAGAAACTTTTCAACAGTAAGGAAAAGTTCCAATAAAATATTCTTTCCAAAAGGAAAGAAGTGGTGCTAGAATTCCATCTAACTTTAGTAAAGCTTAGCTGCACTTACTACCCTCATGCTAGATATAGACTTAAATCCATAAACAGGTATGGATATATTTTTCTTCTAAAATTTATGCACGTTTTTTGATTAAATAATTGTAAAATTTAATGCAATATTTGATTTCCTCAGACAGTAAAATAGTCTGCTGTGTATCAAATAGTATGGGGATTATCAGTTTAATCAGAAAGACTGCTGTAACCCAGCAGTTGAGCAGGGGTTTCTTCAAACACAGACATTTAAATCTGTAGATGCTTGTAGAATCTAGCAGTGCTAGTTATGCCACTGACTCCCCAAAATTAATGCAATCATTATAGTAACATTTTTCCCCTTTTTTTGCCCCCCGGGTCTCAAAATGTGTAAAAGCTCTCAAACTTACTGAAATGTTTACTGTTGGCTTCTTTTTTAATTTTCTGGGATCTATTTGTGCCACGACCACGTCAGGACATCGAGCTGCTTCAATCCTACAAAACAGAACCAAGTAGGCTACATTTTTTCATTCCTGTAACAGGTCAATATATATCGGACGCCTCTGAAATACTCATAGAATCATGGAGGGACCAATCAAGATTATTGAGTCCAGCTCCGTGTACAGGACAGTCCAGAAATCACACCCTGTGCCCGAGGGCGCTGTCCAAATGTTTTTTGAACTCTGATAGGGCTGGTTCTGTGACCACTGCCCCGGGGAGCCTGTTCCAGTGCTCAGCCACTCTCTGGGTAAAGAACCTTTTCCTCATACGCAGCCTACACTTCCCGTGACACGGCTTTATGTCGTTTGCTCGAGTCCTGTCGCCGGTCACGAGAGGGAAGATATCGGTACCTGCCCCTCCTGCAGGTGTGTAAAACACCGACTATGCCGGCGCAGGGCAGCACCCATCGCACGGCCGCCCCGGCGCGCCCCGACACGAAGCCCGGCCCGGGCAGCACCGGCTGCCGCGCCGCTCTCGCGGGGAAGTGACGAGCCTCGGCCCGGCCCCGGCCCGTCCGCCCCGCCACTCACTGAACACGCTTCAGATACTCCTGGGGAGTCCTGGGAGGCACGGTGGGGTCGAAGTCCTCGGCCAGGTCACAGTCGTCCACGGGCAGCAGCCGCGGCATCAGCTCCTCCAGGCCCGGCTCCATGGCCGCGCCGCCCCGGCGGCACAGCCCGCCCGGCTGCCCCTGTTCTCGCGAGAGCGGCGGCGCGGGGCCGCCCATGCCCCCGCGGAGCCCCCGGGGCCGCCCGTGAGGGAGCCTCGGCCCCGCGCTCCGATTGCCGCCGTCTGCTCCGCGCGTCTTGGTTGCCCTGGAAACCACCGGGGGGGGGAATAAAGGGAACACGGCCAAAGAGCAATGGCAGAAAGGAGTTTGCCAATTCACTACCCATCAAACCAGGCCTATTTTTGTGGTGAATAGGTGTAAACCTTTAATAATTTTCATTAGGCCCTGTGCCATTATTCTAATACACTGTAGTTTTTGCCAAAGGTTCTTTAAAGCTCACCCATTAGTACTCTCTTATTTTACCTGTGAACACCCAGTATTCATGTTTGTCTCTTCCTTGAAGTGCTTTGAGATCTGTGGTTAAAGTTACGTAGAAGTTAATGGTTATAAATATACACAGCTTTCCCATTCTGGAAGAGTCAATGCCCGAGTTGTTGCTGTATGAGTTTTTCTCAAGACTATAATGTGGGAGCACCCACATGCCAGAAAGCAAGGTAGCATTTGCACAAAGGGGCATTTTTTTTCCCAGATAACATAAAAAGCAGAAGGATGATGCTATAATTATTTACATTGTGTATTATGAAATTCCTGTCACACAAAATGTAACTATTAATTTTGCATACAAAATACACTAAATGTAACTATTAGTTCTGCTTAGATCTAATATTTCATAGTAGTTTTAGATACTTCTGACCTAAAAGTTTAAAAAAGCTTTTTTTTTTTTTAATCCCCTGCAAGTCTGTATTTCAGTAGTTCTAAATAAACATCTACCTTATTTCCTCCTCTCCAATGGCTTTTGTTTGTTTTAAGGTGTTTCCAAAAGCACCTACGTGTACCAGGGAGTTCTATTTTTGAAACCCGGATTTAACGCCCTAGTCGAGTATGCAACAATTGCAGTCACCACTAGAAATAAAACCTGCTTAGTTAAGCCTACAGTGATAATTTTGGAAAGGCTGACTGATGATCAAGACAAAAGCTTTGGTGAGTCCAGCTGTATAAAGTTAATTTCTAATATTTTAGTAATATTCAGAACTTATTTTTCCTATTTGATGTAAAGTCCAAAACTATGAACAGAAAGAGAACCACAGATATAAATACACTTTAAATATACTTTCTATCTTTAGATTACTTTTTCTGCAACTTTCCATTGATACTTTTTAAACAAAGCAACATATTTTCAATTATTACAGATAGTCTTCTATAGGTAATAAAATTGTTCCTGACATATGTTACCAACAATGCTGATGCAATGGCTAGCAAATATGACTCAGTGGAGAAAGAGGAAAATGAAACTGAAAAAATATATATGCATATACTTCTCCTCAACTGCTTAGGTATTAAGGAAGAGTACTTTTCCAAAGAAAGGGTGAGCTGCATCAAGGGATATGCCCTGTCAGCTAAAAAAAAGAAAATAAAAAAGTAACATATAAATTCTGCATTATGAAAAATTGATACACTTTCAATCTACATTCTAGATATTAAGATGGGGAGCTAACAAAATATTTTCTTATAATGAGTAAATGAGTTTATATTTATTTTCTACTTTTTTTCCTTCTCCTTGATTTTCTCTGTGGTTTGTGCCATCATAACAGCTGTAGGACTTTTCTTTAAGTTTAGAGCATTGGATTGAGTTATTTTGTAATGAAATTTAATTGTGCTGAAGATTAATTAAGATATTGAATATATTTTATTTGTAGTGAACTTTCAGACTAGTATACTTTCCTGTTTTCCCTTCTTGTCCTTTGAGTGTCTTTAAATGTCAGCTGCCTCTTTTATTTATAGAGTTCATCCTCAGTTTAGACTTTGGGACTTGCCTCTTTTCTAGGTAATTTTTTGAAAATGTTTGACAAGGTATTTGAATACTTTTGAAATTACAACACTGAGTCACTTTCTGTGCATCTGTTTGAAGTTCGCAGTGTTGTGGGGGTTTGAGGTTGGTCTTTTAATTCTTTTTTCTTTGGAGTTCAGAGTGAGGATGTGACATGTTATTAGCAAGCTCCTGCTTAATACTCCCATAAATGGCAGTGAGATTTGTGGATGAGGAAATTTAAAATCCCTCCTGTAAATTCTGCTGTTGTTTACCTGTTCATGGTTTTAGATTGAAGAAGATTGATAAACCATACTGGAGATAGTAATGGCAAAGAAATTATATCATAATCACATTAGACATATAAGAAAAGAGGATAATATTGTTTTAGTCATTTCTATTTGCTTGATGGTCACAGAATGTTTTCTGAGTTGCAATGAAGGAGGGAGGATATGGTAGTCAGTCAGCAGAATGTTCTTCAGTCCTCCCCCATGTCTGGATTAGTTGCACTAAGACATCTCAGGAAATACAAAGGTTACTGTTCTGGCCTTTCATGACAGTCTTGTTAAAAATAATTCCTGAAACTGAAGAGTCACTATAACTTGGGTTTGGGGATAAAAAGCTGACCACACTAACAAAAAACCCGGACAAACACACATAGTAATGGCTATGTAATAATTACCGTAGATAGTAAACAAACGTATTAAATTTTTATAAATACGAGATAAACAATTGTTTCAGGCTAACCCCCCAGGAATATAATTTTTTTTCCCCCAGGCACTCAGAAGAAACATATATGCAATCTTCCAGATTAAAAAGTTGCCATAAGTACACGTGATGGAAGATGGGAACGAGCAGGGTCAGCTCAAAGACTCCTGGAAGCTCGGCTGTTCGGTCCCCAGAAATCCCGCGCCGGACACAGCAGCGTAACCAGCGGCGAGGCCGCGGGCAGCCCCGGCACTAGCGGGCACAGGCGCAGCACGGGAGTGCTGCCGGGGGGCAGAGAAGGCAAAACTGCCCCCGGTAGCCGGGATGCCTTTATTCCTGAATGGATTTGGGAGCGAGATGCAGACGGCCGACCTACAGAAGAAAGCCGAACGGGGCAGCGAACACGCACACGCGAGCAGGAGCTGTCAAGGCGGCGGAGCGACAGTCGGAGCTGTGGGAAGGCTGAGGCCGGGTAGGCCCGCGGGCTGCCCCGGGGGCGGGGGAGCGGCGGAGCTCAGCCCGCCCCCGCTCTCTGCCCCTTGACGTGGCGCGGACTCTCCCATCAGCCATGTTGATGCGTCGGCAGCGCCGGGGCGGCTGCGAGCGGGCGGGCGGGGAGAGCGAGCGCAGCGGGAGCAGCGGCGGCGGCCGGGACGCGGGTGAGAGGGCAGGGCAGCGCTGAGGGGGCAGGCTGGAGTGCCGCGGGGAGGAGAGGCGGCAGCCCCGCTCCCCGCTGCCCGCACCGGGAGGCACGGGGGGCACCCAGGGCCTCGGGGCCCCGCACGGCTGCCGGGCCTGGAGCGAGCGTGGTGAGAACTCCTCGCGTCCCCTCCGTGGCAGTGGGGGAATCTCCAGGTGCCCGAAACTGCTCTCGGGGCGGCCGGCGGCCTGAGGGTCCGGGGCTACGGCCGGCCGCTGGTCAGCTCTGCCCGCGGCCTCCCGGGCCGGGGCTGGACGAGCGCCCTTCCCTTGCGGCGGGGAGCGCCCGCCGGACCGGGACTGCGAGAGCGGCCGCAGCAGCCCCCGGCTCGGCCGGGCTTGCCGGCGCTCGGGTAAGGCCGTCGAGGCACGGCCTTTCCGCAGCCGGGGGTAAAGGGCGGCACTCTCCGGGCAGCGCCTGTGGTGCTCCTGTCCCCGAGCTCTGCTGACCTACGCCGCTGTGCCACTGACGGGGGTGCCTTGCAGTGTAGATGAAGCTACAAGAAATGCAGGTCCTGCTGCTTTTGATTATGTGTTGATTTTTTTAATTTAGGTGGGTTATCACATACTGTGGTTGTTAAAAAAAAAGTTTTCAGTGAGAGGTCTGGGAGAGCACGTTTGGAGGATGACTGTGTTGAGTGGTGAAAATGTCAGCCACTTGCTTTAGATAACTATTTAAATCATTCTGCTCGTGTATTTTATTTCCTTCTTGGAGCTGAAATGGATTTTTATCTGATATGTGATTTGGGCATAAAAATTAATTAAGAATTTATAATTAATCTCTTTTACCAGGTTTTTAGTGCCTAATAAACTGAGAGAATAGGTGCATTGTGAGAAAAGTGTGCGGTGAACTGTACTCATTTAGTGGTAGTTAAACACATGGTGCTGTGAGGGACTTAGATCTATCTATGCTGGAACTCTTACAGTGCTGTAGAGAAAAATGTTTTGATTTTGTTTGTATATGCCTGCAAGGATTTGGGGGCATTATTTTGGGGATATTCTGTATTGAGACATATTTATCTGTGATGTGTAAAAGTTTAAAGGTGCTCAGTCAAACAGTGACTCTCAATGCAATTCAAGTGTGGCTTCTTTTGTGACACACAATTGAGATTGTTGTGGTGCGGGGTTGCAAGGTAGATTCAGCCTTGGCAGTGGGAGGGAGGAAGCAAGCCAGAAAGGACTTCTGTTTTTTCTGGATATCCTACTCTGCAGCAAAGGTAAAGCAGTGACACCCTAAAGTGTGAACTGTTACTGTTCAGCTGTTCTGAAAATCCCTTCTCTCAGGTTTTCTGAGGTGGGCAGTGTGTATTTGGTGTCATTCAGGTGTCTGAAAAATGGTGTGTAGTCTGTAGGCCAGGAGGGTTTGCTGTTCTTGTATAGTGCAAAACATCTCCACAGCTATCTCAGAAAATGTGTCTGCATAGCTGTAACAATGGTACTGAATGTAACTTGTCAGATTGAGAGTTCCACATTTGATGAATATGAAATAGGTAAGCATTATTGGTCTTGAAAAGAATAGAAGAAAAGGTGGAGGACAACTTGATCGTTAGCCGGTTTTGCCTTCTGAATAGGAAATCCATACTTACTAGAAAGTAACAGTATTTAACTTAGTAAATCCAGCAAATCGTTTATCTATGTGCACGTGATTAGTCACTGCACACTGATGTTTGTACATTGCCCTTTAAGGAGCAATAACTGAGTAGTAAAAGTAATATCCATGGACAGCCGTTTCAAACACTTGAAGACACTTTGAAGTCCAGGATAGAAAGTGTGACACGTTGCAGTGTTTGGATCTGGATTTGATGAGTCTATAGCTGCTGCCAGTGAATGGCTGAAATAACCTTAAGTTGTAATTTTCTGCCTTCTCAGGAAATCATTTTTAAATGGAGAGATTATTCAGTTTGTGGTTATAGTGCAGATAGTTGACTTGGGCAGATTGTTGCATTAATACCCCATTTTTCAGAGATAATGTTCCTTCAACTTTTTTACAAAACATGGATGGATTTTGATTTATTAGGAGAGAAATTTCTTGAATTCTATATCCTTTTCGAATGCCATGCTGTTCTTTCCTCTCTTAGCTGAATTAATTTCTGTCTCTTATTTCTCTGTAGTAATTGCAACTTCCAGATATTCTCTCTTGCTCAGTTTTGTCCCCCGCCCAATGGCTTTGCAGAAATTCAAGAAAAAGCAATAGTGGAAATGCTCTTATGCACAAAGTCCCTCATGATCCCTGTTTTGTAATTGCCATGATGTGTTTAGATAGGAGCAGATTTGCTCCTAATATCAGTAAGATGTGCCCATTAAAATATTGGCAGTTGATTATTTCCTAAGGATGTTAACTGTGAAATGTGGTAGTTCCCTTTGCTTTATGTATTTTGTTAGTCTGTTATCTTAAAAGTTACCATTAGAATAAAAGCATTAAGGTGGGCTATAATTTAAAATAACATGAAAAGTTTTTAGCTGTCATAGAAACTAAAGGTGCAATGCGATTATAATTTTGATAGATAGAAGTAGATTTTGATAAACTGAGAGTTTCTATGAGTCTCCTGTAATATATGTAAGGTCAGAACTAAGAATATCAATGTGCTTGTGAGAATTCCTGATTTGAATTCCAATTCAGAAGGGCTCCAGAATTTCTAATAGCTGTTCATTAACTTTGTATAGTATAAATTGAGACCTAGGAGTATTTCTACTTCCTCTTAGGGGGTTAACATAGGCTTTTACAGTAAATCCTTAATTATTAGGCAGTGTGAGTTTAGATATCCTAGCTCCTGGAAAAACCTGTACTATGTGTACTATAAAAGGTACTGTGTAGCATGCAGCAGATAGGCAGGAACAGTGTGTGTATAGTGGAGGAGTTTGGGATTGGAGGGAGGGAGTGTTCCTTGCTGACTTTACCAGATATTCACAGGTACCTGTTGAGCTTTTCCAATGTGTCTGTGCTCTCCAGTCCTCCAGCTTCTGAGTAATCATAGCAGAACATTCTGAAAGCCTTAAGTCAATGGCCAAAATGGCAAATTTGAATTCAAAGATTTGTTGAAAAGTGCTTCTTGGTACATAATGTATTGGAATATGGCAGTTGTATTTCTTACAAAATTACTTCCTAGCATTGCTGTAGGAATGTACGCTTGTGGAATGTCATGTTGTTATTCCTTTATGTTTGCATGTAGGCTGCATTGTGAGATATAAAAAATATGGTTAGAAACTCTTAAAAAATTTATGCAGCAGTATTTTGTTTCCCCTTAGAATTCTGCACGTTGCTTTTAGGATTTAAGAAGCTCTACTCAGTGTTTTATTGACTGTCACTCAGTTGCAGTATTTCAATATATGACTCATTATCTGCATTCAGCATTTAGTAGCTAAAAGTCTTTGCATGTCAACATTCTGCTGATGGCTATCTTTTTATTTTAGTGTTAAAGAGAGAAGTTGACCATGACAACCTTCCTGGAATTCATCCAGCAGAATGAGGACAGAGATGGAGTTAGATTCAGCTGGAATGTTTGGCCTTCAAGTCGTCTTGAAGCTACAAGAATGGTGGTCCCGGTGGCTGCCCTCTTCACGCCACTGAAGGAACGGCCGGACTTGCCTCCTATTCAGTATGAGCCGGTGCTGTGCAGCAGGACCACGTGCCGAGCTGTTCTGAATCCCTTATGGTAAACTTAGTGCATATTATTGTTCCAGTGCTTTGCCTTAGAGTCTTGAGAACAGTGCTAGCTGAACTGTGTGAAAAATCTGGCGTATGGAAGTTCAAGTACTCCTCACATCATTATACAGCACAGACTTAGAGGTCTTAGAAGATTCTGCACATAGATTTGCATATGTAACATATTTACTGAAAGTATAGCTTTCATTTAGTGAGTCATTTCAATGTACTTAGTATTGATTAGGTGTGGTTTTTTCTGCAACTATACATCTTAGGAATTAATATACTCTTGCATTTTGCCTCTAGACTTGGGTAAAAAGTTACCATAGTGTATCTTTTGAACTTTTGGACCCTGATAGAGTTTAATTTCCAAGTGAAATAAAGTATGTTTATTACTGACATTAGTTCATTTGTGGACCAAAGCAGGTTATCTGTTTTAGTTTACTAAAACAGAAGATGACTGATTGATTGACAGACAGATAAGATCAGAAGTAGGCATGAAAGAGTGTGGAAAGTGGTTTAAGCTTAAGTGTGATATTGGCACAAGCTCAAATGATTGTGGACTAGTCATGGGTAAGTTTGGGTTGGAAGCAGAAGAGGTGTTTCATATGTCATTCCTGTCATAGAAGCTTGGAAAAGAAGCAGGATGATTTCTAGGTTGGAATTTGATAGGCATGGGAAGGGTCCTGATTGACAGAGATTAGACATGATGTCAGAGAACCTGTAGAACAAATTTAATGTTATATATGTAAATCTGTCCCTGTTTGGGAGAAAAGACAGCTTCAAAGCAGGCATAAAATTGTGTTTCAGTATTAAGCAGCCACGGTGGCTGGTTATAAGGGGAGTCAGACTTAGTGGAAGTTAACTTTTTCAGAAGCTTTATCTTTTATTGAGGGCTGGAAGAAAAACAATGAAAAGATGAAGTTGTAAAGGGTCAGACAGATGCTGGCATTACAGTGAATTGTGTACATGTTTCCTGTGTTGTATGTGCAATTAGTGACTGCATTTTTTTTCCCCTGTAAGGGTGGTTAGAGACTCAATCTTAGGAGACTTTAGAATCCTGTGTGGCACTTTGGGCTAGACAATTTGCAGCCTCTATAACTGGTAAAGATAACTAGACAGCAGTAGATGTGTGTTTTGTTTACAGCATGCTGGGACTTCCCTGAAGATTTAATGGTATTTTTAAAAGATTTTTGCTCTTGTAGACAGGAGAAGATGTAATAAATAGCAGGAAGTGTACATTGAGAACTGTTAAGGTGGCTTTCCATTAAGATGTGATTAGGACTTTAAGACATCTCATGGCATGAAGATAGAATTTGCATTTTTTTAGCTGTCTGAATACTAATAAAAATGTAGACAAAAGGAGGTAGCCTGATCATTTGAAAGCACTGTTGTTTTTGTTATAGAGATAGCTGTCATGCTAGAACCTGTTTTTAGGGCATAATGTATATTCAGACTGGTCCCACACTGACATCTAATAGATAGAGGCAGAAAAAGATGAAAAGTTCAAAGTTAGGGAGAGTTAAAAAAATCTGCTAAAACCATGGAGAAAGTCTCTAATATAGGTGTTGAGTCTGTATTTTTGAATGTCTTATTTGCATCTTTTTCCTGGAGACCATTCTTTCTCTCTAAAAACGATAATTTGCCTGATACTTCTGTGTAAGGCTCCTCTTATTTTCAGTTTTTAATGTGGGTATTTAGGAGAAAGTATATTAGAAGGAAGCTTTTTCAATGCCTGTGTGTTTTTTAAAATTTTAAAGACATGTATTCTAGGAACAGTGGAGGAAAATAAATTGTTCATGCTATATAAACTTTTCCTGTTGTATTTTTATAGCCAGGTGGATTATCGAGCAAAACTATGGGCTTGCAACTTTTGTTACCAGAGAAATCAGGTGAGAAAATGGAACATTCAGTATATGGAAAATATTTTTTACAAGGAGGAATGAAAACCTTGGTTTTTCAAATTATAGTTGCAAACTGAAATTGACAGCAAGAGCAGGAGTGTGCAATTGTAACTTCAGACATTGCTTTCAGATTTTTTCATAACAGCAATAGTGAATATCTGTTGAAAAAAGTCTGGTTTTTTTTCTTTGTAGAAATTGTAATCTTTTATTTATATTTAATTTCTGTGTTTTTATTTGCAGTTTCCTCCTACTTATGCTGGCATATCTGAAATGAATCAGCCAGCTGAACTTTTGCCTCAATTCTCCAGCATTGAATATGTAGTACAGGTAAAATAATTAAATAGAATATTGAACATCTATTGCCTTGCAATATACAAAAAGAATAAATTTTGATTTTACTTCTTTACTCTATTTTAATGACTAAGTATTTATGTGCTTATTAGTAGATTGAACATTGATGCCATAAGTCAGAAAAGGAAAGCATTTTATGAGAGCATTAGGATGGCTAATAAGACTGGTTAAAAAAAAAAAAAAAGCAAAAGAAAAATCTCCTCTAAAGGTGATACTTCTATTAGGTCTGCTTCTTTACAATGAGTTTGTGTTTGTGCCAGGAGGCTGTTTACCTCTGTTGCTTGCTGAAGTAATTCCAGTTGAGACTGGACTGTTCATTCACCTCTCATGAATCATTTGAATTTAAGTTTGTATTTGAATGTTGAGTAGTTCTAGTGCTGTCTGGTTTAGAGACAACAGCTAATACATACTCAATTCAGCTGTTTGAATTTTAATATTCTTCCTTTTTCAGGATAGAGGTTACTTGAATAGAATTTAAAAATGCCCCTAAACCTCTAAACTGCAAACATTTGCAATGGCAAAATTTTAACCTTCAAATTAATTTTTGAGGATTAAAACTTTTAAGACCTCATTGAGACAAATCATAATCTGAATCCTCACTGAAGTCTTATAAATTTTAGTGAAAGGAAGAGTGAATACTGAACAGAATCTGTACTTTTTGCCAACTCTTGTAATGCAAAGTAAACTGAATGTTTGCTCATAGTAAAGCAAAATTAGTTTAGATAGAATAAATAGTACTGGTGATCTCTAGAGTAAAATTAGGAGGTGAAATGCTGTGGACTGTCATCAGGCTAGAATATTTTATAATTGTGAATAACTTTATGACTGTTACATTCACTTGGAGCAATAAAAGCTCGTATATTGAAAGATGTATATAATTGGCTCATGCTTCAAAATTACCTGATATCCTGAAAGGATTTTTTCTTTTCTTCTGTAGTAGCATTTCCTTTTCGTACAGTGTTCACTTTGGTAAAGGTTTTGTTCTGGATCCTGATTATTAATTGAGAGAGAGTTAAGTTAGATGAAACATTGACATTACTGGTATGATTAAAATTAAAACTTTTACAGGATGTGTCTTGTTCATTTTTGATCCTTTAGATATTGCAAGACTTGTTTTTCATATGATTCTAATTTTGTTTCTCAAAGCGTGGTCCCCAGATGCCATTGATATTTCTTTATGTTGTGGATACATGCATGGAAGATGAAGACTTGCAGGCTCTGAAGGAATCCATGCAAATGTCCCTTAGTCTCCTGCCACCAACGGCGTTAGTGGGTCTAATTACCTTTGGCCGAATGGTGCAGGTTCACGAGCTTGGCTGTGAAGGAATTTCCAAAAGTTACGTCTTCAGAGGAACAAAGGACCTCTCTGCAAAACAGCTTCAGGTAATGAACAGAAGCAAACAAAAAGAAATCATTAAGGTGCTAATGGTGAAATAGTATGTAAACAAATTTTGTAATAAAATCTTACTTATTTGACTACAGGAAATGCTGGGACTTACAAAAGTAGCTGTTGCACAAGTCGGTCGGGGTCCTCAAGTACCACAGCCACCACCTTCTAACAGGTAATCTACTTTAAACATCTTAAAACATGTACCTTGACTCTACTGATGTACTGGAAAACCTAGGTTTTATGACCATTAAAACAATAAACTGGCAGCCAAACTTCTTGGTCAGGCACAACTTTACTAGTAGACTGTTCTTTCCTACAGTTTGTACTGGGAAGAATTGACTCAGTGGGTAATACTAACATTATCTGGATAATTTTTTGAAGTGCTCTGAGAAGCATGTTATAGATACATAATAATAACGTTTTTCTCCCTCTTCTATTCCTCTTCCATCCCCTTTGGTCTCTCACTTGGAAGTTGCAGGCTGATGTTTGATTTTCTCATGTATTTCTCTGTGACACAGAAGAAATTTATTAAATGATTGAAAGACAGTTTTGCTGCCTCTGCCCTCCAAAAATTATCTGCATATGTAGACTACATGCAGCAGCACAAAAGAGACGTTACCATGTTAATTTTTCTCCTGATCTTTGATTGTCACTGAAGCAGGGAAGCGTGTTTGTTTTTGAAATTCATAGGTCATCACCTGCTTTGTTCTTTTCATTAGGTAAGAGTTCTTTCTGGATAGTGCTGGTATGTCTAAGTCTGCAAGTTTCAGTTTTGCAAGCTCTTTGCTGAACTTCTTAAGCTGAGTGTGTATGTAGTAATTCCAAACTGCTTTATTTTGACGAAGCAGAGACACTGGTCTGAATTCAGACCAGAATCTAGAATTAGATATCTCAAATATATATCTGATATATTAGTGAGCAATTGATGAAATTTTTATTTAATAATTTAAATCTAAACTACTTTCATGTATTTGTTTCCAGATTTTTGCAACCAGTGCAGAAGATTGATATGAATCTTACTGATCTTTTGGGTGAACTGCAACGGGATCCTTGGCCTGTTCCACAAGGAAAACGGCCCTTACGTTCTTCTGGAGTGGCCCTATCTATAGCTGTTGGTCTCCTTGAGGTAAAAGCTTTAACTACAGCTGTGCTAAATGTAGATAATTTTCTTGCAGAAAAGCTGCCACAATCAATATGTAAAAACCTTACTAATTTATGTGTATTAGATTTGTAGGATGATTCTGATGGATATCATTCTTTACATGCATAGAATTTCATAGACATTTACATATTTTAATAAAGCAAAATTGAGATTTTGGCAGATTGCTGGCAGATTCAGATTCTATGAGTGAAAAAATGCAGTTACTGTTAAAATTCTATTGGTGTGATAAATACCTACATGTCTATTTCTTTTGTTCAGCTTGCAGTAAACCCCAATGGTTTTAATTGTCTTTTATTTCCTGCAGTGCACTTTCCCTAATACTGGTGCACGCATCATGATGTTCATTGGAGGACCAGCTACACAGGGACCTGGCATGGTTGTAGGGGATGAATTGAAGTTACCTATAAGATCATGGCATGACATCGAAAAAGACAATGCAAAATATGTTAAAAAGGGTACTAAGGTAAGAGATGATCATGGGATTTCATACATATTCCCAGTAAGTAAATATTTAAGTTGCTGGGCACTGTAAAATCCTGTTAGTGATAACAAATATATAAAGAGGTGGAATAGTGTGGTTTTGTTTACCTGGCTCTGAATAGTGGGATGTCTCAAGAATTTCTCCAGAAATTTCAGTATATTGAGTTAGGATTTGTCTAGCTCAAAGTTCTTTTGAGTGTTTCTCTGATTTATTTCAGAAAAAATTTATGTGACCAAGTGGTATATCTAATGTTGTAAGGCTGGTGCTTCTAAGATAGGTGCTCAAAACTGTCTCAGTAGTCAGGGAAGGATTAGGCTGTAGAGTTTAGTCATATCTAATTTAATTTAAAATATGCTTTTGGGTTGGTGAACTGCATCCAAAACCAAGATGAATTCATCTTGACTTGATTATAATGGGAGCTTAAACAATTAGCCCACTTGCAGGCACCTCTCATTTTAGACACTTGAGATTAGAATACTAAATTCAGTTCTATGCTGGATCTAGTGCAAAGTTTAATGCAAAGTTTAAAAGGAAGAAGATCAAACTAATTTTCTAGTTTAAATAGCAGCCACTGTTCTCATTAGTGGGAGTCAGGCTCTCAGCTGATCAGAAAAAAAAATCGAAGCGTGGAAAATTCCAGTCTTATTACTTTAGGAAAAATGTAATTTTTTAATGAATAGAATATGATAATGTTGTTTTAGAAAAATTTTGTGAGTTTAGAATTTAATGTGAAGATGAAGAGAGTGCATGTTGTAAATTGCTATGAACTGTATTTCCATCTTGGATTTAGCATTTTGAAGCCCTGGCTAATCGAGCTGCAACAAATGGTCATGTTATTGACATATATGCGTGTGCATTGGATCAGACTGGTCTGCTGGAGATGAAGTGTTGTCCCAACTACACTGGGTATGTCTCTATTTGTTTTTTAGTAGTACATGAAGATGCAGTTTAAAACTGTTTAACAGGAAGCACTTACAAAGAATATTGTGCTATTTAAAAAAGAGCATAAAAAAAGAGCATAAACGCACCAATAAACTGTGATGGTTACATTTGAACTGGAATTTTGGAATATCTTGGCCTCTGGCAGATTTGTTACCACAATTTTGGATTTAATCAGAAGCTCGTTTGCTGTTTTCTTTTAATGTGATCTTTTTAAGGCTTGAATAACATGGATATTTTTTAGACAGGCAGTTTGTCAGATACAGTTTCTGTTTTTCCTTGTGTGTCTGTGTAAGTGGCGGTTTCAGTAAAGATAAGGATCTGTCCTTACTTTTCTTCAGAAAAAAACCTGGTGGTTCAAAAGTGTCTGTTATTCTTTCTGTTTGTTTATTCTTTCATATATTGTTGTTTATAGGTTCAGCTAGTGGTTTAGATGGTTATCAGGTATAGCTCCTGAGTTTCAGGCCAGCTTGGCCATGCTAATCACTGCTTCCCTTCAGAGCTGTGTGTATAGCCTTAGCTTGGGAGATTTCACTCTTCAGTTTATGTTTGAATTTGATTTTACCTGTATTTTTGACACCTGTTCCTTTTCTGCATCCAACTCAAGTTGTGTTTTTGTTTACTGTTTTGCTCTTTCTGTCTGCTCCTGTGACTCACCCTATTTCTGTAGCCTTAATGTATAGTTTGTTTATTTCTCCTGCAGCTCTTCTACCTTGGTTTTTGTTGCATACAGGGAGGAATTCTGATTCTATCCTTGTCTATTTTCTTCTATTTTTGAGTAGCCACCTGGAAACTTCTTTTGGGTGTAATGTTTCACCTATTGATGTATTTTACTAAAAAGTTTCAATTAACATTTTTTGATGACTGAAAATAATATCTTCCATTACTATTTTCTAAAGGCATGGTATGATATTTCATGGCAAGTGGCAACTGTTGCAATTACATCCACAGAATGTTGCTAAGCATAAAAATAAATCATGCTTCTTGAGCATAGATTTAACCCTGAAATAATGAATGAACTACACAAAATACTGTAGTTTGGAATAATAAATGTTAGAACTGACTTTGTGTGAGACATCCTTAGTGTTGTAAGTCCAGTATAGTATTTTCCCAGTGAAAGATTTTGTTACATAATATAATGACCTTAAGATGCATAGGGCAAGAAGCTCATTTAAAACTTTAATCCTTAAATTGTAGCAAAATACTAATTTAAGGTTAGTCTATTTTTAGAAGGTAAAAATAGTCTCACAGTCTTTAGTTTTAGTCTTTAATAAAAATGAGCTATATAAATAATCAATTTTAACTCATGGCTTTTACTTGTTTTGTCGTTGTCTAGAGGCTACATGGTAATGGGAGACTCTTTCAATACATCGTTATTCAAACAAACTTTTCAGAGAGTGTTCACTAAAGATATGCAAGGACAATTTAAAATGGGATTTGGTGGCACATTAGAAATAAAGGTAAGCATACAAAAATGCAGTCTGTTAGTGAAACAATGGAATAGGATGGCTGCAAACTGTGGAACCTTTGCCCCTTTAAGTAAGTTTTAGGAGCATGCTAGACAGATGTATTAAGTTTGGCCTGTACATAGTCCTGGCTATCTTTCTGCATCTCTGGGATTCTGTAAATGTGAGTTATGTATAATGGTAGTTCCTTCTCACTTTGCATTCAGTGACAGCTTAAAGAGAGACTAAAGCAAAATAAGAGTTTCCATCGGAAACTCACAATGCTGTGATGTTTGATTTTGATATCAGTGATTTCTTGGTTTTAGGTAGGTCAGTTTCACTGCGTAGTCCAGTACAAATTTTCTTTCATTTTCCATCCTTATCAGAATCCATTCTGGCATTTTAACAATCTTGGGTTTTGCCTCCACCATTGTGAGAAGCTTAGAGCTGAATATGCTGTAGGTTCAGGCACTGCCTTCCATGATGTTTCTTGAAAAATATTACAATCCTGTATTGTAGAGGAATATGAGACTGTTTTCATTCTGGTAAAATTCTGTTTAAATTTTTACTAGTAGGACAAATAGTTGAATCCTCCTCTGTTTTGTATACATATTCATGTGAATTTTGTTGAAAGATCCTGGAAAATGTAAAAAAGGGAGCCCCAGTTCTAGAGGGATGTAACAGATCAAAGAGGAAAGTGACATTGAAAGAATGTAAATAACTGGATCTTGCTTTTAGCTAAATATGTTCAGGACATAGAGTATAAATTCCTGGTCAGGTGTATGTAGGTTTTTTTTACTAGTCTTCAGTTTTAATCTTACCTTTGAATATTTTAATCCTTTTATTAGAAAGGAAACATCATCCTGTATACTTTATAGGCTCCTATGTTTATAAATTAAGCAGCATTTCTTCATCTTTTAATTAAAGTTCATGCTGTTAATATATACTAATTGGTATAGCAAACAAACATATTTAACTGTAGAAACCGAGCACGTGAAAAGTGCCTCCAAATTAGTAGCTCTAAAACTGGCCTAATGAGCACTAAAGAGCTCTATCAAGCATTATTAGAACCTTTCCTAAAGGTGTCAGTAACATAACATGCCTTGAGGTTTTAATTATCTAACAATAAAATGAGGCTGAATTCTTTAGCGTGGCATATTAATGTATATTTTTATTTGAAATATGAAGACTTCAAGAGAAGTAAAGATTTCTGGAGCGATTGGACCCTGTGTCTCTCTCAACGCTAAGGGACCTTGTGTCTCAGAAAATGTAAGTAAACTCCACTGAAAATGAAGGTAATATCCTACTATGGAAAAATTGGATTTAAGATTTCTGGATTTGAACAGAGGCTCAAACTTCCATAAATGGAACAAGGTGTTCACTTTTTACTGATTTTATATTAAATACATGCAAGCTCACATTCATTACTACGTCAGATTCAATTGTATTAGACCTTGCAGATCCCTTGTTTAGATTAGTCCACTTGTTTAGATTGTTTAGATTTGGTTGTTTTAAAATTATTATACAAAAGGTATATGATGATGTAGCAAAAGCCAAGTAGAAAGTGAGTTAGCATGCTTTATTGTTAAAATCAGAGCTGCGTCCTTTTATCCAAAGTGAACCATGAAAATACATTTTTTAGAAAGAATTGACAGAACAGGACACCAGACTTTGGAAACATCTCTTTTATTTGAACTCTGTCTTCCCATTTCTGTAGGTGTTTCACCAAATGCACATTTAATTAATTGATTGAAAGATCCAGCTATTGTAGGCTCCTGAAATAATACCTTTAAATTATATTAGACTTAAATCATCACTTATTTTCTTATCCGATAATACTATTGACTTTTGTTTGCCAAGAAAAAAAAAAAAATTCATGCAAGTGACCAAAATGTCTTATATTTGAGAAGTCTCACTTCTGTTCTGAACAATCAACATAATAGAGGACTTCCCACTATGAAAATGCTCACAAGTGGCCTACTTTAATCAAGCACTTTTATTTCTTGAATTTTTCTTGTATTTATGATTGCATCTTTGTGAATATAAAAATTTCAATATAACCAGCTCTTTTTTTTCTCATTTCATTGCCCGAAGGGATTGCATATATTACAATAAAAGTAAAAAACCCAAAAATAAATTAAAGGTGCATCTCCTTATTTGAGCTACATACCTATTTCATAGGAGGTAATAGGAAATTCAGTTGTGAGATTGTCGGTTGCTTTGTAGATATATAATGATTAATTTATATACCAAACACCTTTTTGTTGAAATTATCTGAATTAAAATTTGTATATGAATAAAATGGGAGTGCATGCAGCTCATTTCAGTGGTAACTGACCAATTCCTCTAGCCATAATGCTTTCAAGTGAATACAGGCACAGTGATGATAGTTCTCCTTAAATGTTTTGTTTGGTTTCACTGTATCCATTATGGATGATGGATTATTTCAATTGGTTTTGCTGGATATTCATGTTGCTTTGATGCCAAAAAGGAATTGTCAGTTGAAATGTATTTCCATCTGTGTACAGTTTACCTTGTTAGTGACTAGAGACTGTGTAACTAAATAAAATACAGTGTGTAAGCTATTACTTAGTTTTACTGCTGCACTTTAGAAGAATCATTCCACTTACATGTGCTTTTTACCTCTGCTTAAGCAAAGTCTGGTACCTTTTCCTGTTTCTGACTTGCTTTTTCAATTTTTTTTCTAATGCCAGCTCCTGGTCTTTATAATGTATTAATTATTTAAAACAACCCTCTTTTTTAAAAATTATTCCTACATCCAGCACTGCAGTTGCTTTGTAGGGGAGTTTGTCTGAGAAGATGACAGAGTGAGCAGGGAGAGAGCTTTGTGAGAGTAGTTGCAAACAGTTACTGTAATGGCTAGATGCTGTATTTCACAAACCAGGAAATAGTTCTGGTTTATAAAAGTATTACAAAATCTTTCTGCAGGAGATTGGAACAGGAGGCACTTGTCAGTGGAAGATTTGTGGTCTTAATCCTACTACAACACTTGCCCTGTACTTTGAGGTGGTAAATCAGGTAATAAATATTTGTCTACTTGTCTACTAAACACAGTAATCTTACTTTATATGACTGTCGAAGCTTGTATTTTTGTGTGATTCCCCCAAGCACAGTAGCAGGGATAAAAATGTTGCCCTTTTGTGTTGTCAAAGTTTAGAAGTGGACACTAACTGCTTCATGGTGGGCTGTTCTTGTAAGTGATAATGAGCACTAAAGAACTCTACAAATTTTGATTAGAGTTCATAGCTCTAACTCAAATTTTTTTTCAGTGTGTTACTTATTGAATGTATTTTAGTTGCATTACATGAAAATGCTGTAATCTGTATATTTGAAAGTGCTTCTTAGTATTTCTCTGTTTTAGTTACAAGGCAATTACTACATAGTGTTACATTTTAATTTATTGCTCACTATTGGCACAAAGATTGGTTTTATTGAAATGCATGAAGGGCAAATAGTCTGGTTTCCTGTTTCCCTGAGGGGTTACTAAAACAGAGGATGAAAATATGAGGAGCAAGTGTGGTACTCATTCTCATACCATTTCTTATTCCAAGAAGCAGCTCAGGAACTGAGCTGACTGTAGTTTCAATATATTTAGTATGCTGTATTTCATAGTTGTTATCTATGCAAAGGTTTGAAAACTTGAACCCACCTTAGCCAGGTTTTGATTTTACTTCTTGCATATTTGTGTTGGGCTCATTTTATTAGTAGCTCTAAAACTGGCCTAATTATTGTGTGTAATAGTTGATTTCAACTCTCTTTCTCTTTTGAATTCCTTATATGTGTATGAATTCTTATATGTGTGTAAACCTGTATTTTCACTGAGCAGAGTTTTGAAATTTCAGTTTACACCTGGATTCCAATCTTTGTTTTGATGGCACTTTTGGAGAGCCATTGATCAACATTTTAGACTAATATCAGTTTTCTTACCCTGTAATTCCAGTGAATCATATGGTGTTCAAATAAAATGTGTGTAAAGTCCCTTGGAAAATGTCTCTGTAGGGCATGTGTAAGGAGAGAGCATTGGTTGCTTTAAGGATAGCTGGTGAAGCCAGCAACTGCTTCTAACATCCTGTAACAATCTCCAAGTTGATTATCTGTGTTTACTAAAGGCACATAGCAAAAGCACCAGATAATGCATTAATATCTAATTTGGGCTGCCTATTGCAAGTAATGCTATGATCTTCTAGTAATTAGTTATACATTTTCAAATTATACTGTAAAATCTTGAGATTCTCTTGCATTTTTTTTCCTTCTGTACTTAGCATAATGCTCCCATTCCTCAAGGAGGACGTGGTGCAATCCAGTTTGTGACTCAGTACCAGCATTCCAGTGGACAGAGACGTATCAGAGTGACTACAGTTGCCAGAAAGTATGTTGTGCTTGTCATGAATAATTTTTGAAAATCGGGGTATATATTTATATATACCCGTTACTTTGTAAATTTGTAAGCAGTCTCTTGGTTGAGACAGTTTTCTCTCTTGTTCTGTGGACTGTTTTTTCTCTGAGAGGTTTTCTCTGAGTAGCTGTATAATGTTATTATAGGAGTGCTCTGAAGAAAGCCAAGTGATTTTAGTCAAAGGGAAGCTCTGAGTGAAATTCTGTGCCCTAAACTGAGGATATGTTTGGAGTTAGGGAATGACAAAAATCGCTTCATAACTTGACTTGAGAATGCTAATGGCAGTTCAGAGGGATGTAAATACCTGGTATTCCATGTATAACCTTTACCTGCAGCTTCCTTGATCCAATATACGTCACAATTTTAGGAAATTAATATTTTGAAGACATTTTTCAGTGTCTAGTGACATTTATGTACTCTAAGCTGAAGGAGATCATTGCTTGGTTAATTTGATGGAAAATTTATTGGAAAAAGCATTGCCCTAACTGTTGAAAAGACTATGTTGTTAACTTAATTAGTTGCATTAGTAGAATCCTGGTGATTGATGAAAGGTCTAATTAATAGTTTACTCTGTAAATTAAAAAGAACTGGCGAAGCGCACAAGAAATTTTCTTATGTGGGAATGTGAGATTAGATTCATGGATGGTATTTTCTATAACAACCTTTCATTAATTTTTTAAAAAATATGGTAGCTGTTCTATTAGTGACATATTTTATTTCACTGGTTGCATGGCACCTGGACAAATAGGGAGCATTTCTAATTAAAGAATGGTTGACTGGGAGGCTGTTCATTTAATCTACCCAGTAGATTTTTTGAAGCTTCAGCATGAGTTTGTTAAGCTGCTGTTAAGCTTTCTTTGCCTTAATTTTGAAGGGGTATTTTGAGGTTAGATTTTTTTTTTCTTTTCACTGTAATGCAAGTCTTTGTATTTTTATTTTACAGCTGGGCAGATGCACAGACCCAGATTCAAAACATTGCTGCATCTTTTGACCAGGAAGCTGCTGCAATTCTCATGGCTAGATTGGCAGTGTACAGGGCAGAGACAGAGGAGGGCCCTGATGTGCTGAGGTGGCTGGACAGACAGCTTATACGACTGGTAAAACGGGCTGTATTGGAAGAGTCCAATGGGATTCTTGTTATCAGACACATGGGTGACTACTGTTCAGTGATAGTTTCTTTTAAAATAAAAGTAAAAAAATGAACTGAATGTTTAATTTCCACATAATCTTATACAGAATTAACTACAATTTTCTGGTTTAAATTTAAAAAAGAACAGGTGTTTTTTCAGTTGATTTACTAATATTTCCTCAGCACATGATAATTGCCAGGAATTAAGAGAAATTTTAGCATGTGGTAATCAGAAATCAAAGTTTTCTCTGCTTTCTGCTGTCTATAATGATACTGTAGTGTAAATATTTTTAGGGAAAAAAAGGCAAACTGTTAGAAAACTATATGGATTTTTTATTATTATTTTCAGAAGTTCAATTTTCTGTTTGGTTTTATTTTAATGTATCCTAATTTTTATTTGTAAGTAATTAGTTATTAATAATTTTAAACAATTTCTCGGACTGTTTAGTCATCTAAATCTGCTCGGGGATTTTAGAGGGGAAAACCACCAACGCACAAAGTTCTTAAAGCCTCATATGCAAGAAAATCACTGCTTGTTAAAAAGAGAATTTGTGTCAGTGTTTTTGCTAGGTTTCTGTTTGTTTACAGAAGCACCACAAGTCATGTGCCTGCTAAAACCAAAGTTACAGTAATGGCATGACCATGCAAGTACATTTCTTAATACAGATTTTCTTTCTCATTTATTCCAGTGTCAGAAATTTGGAGAATATCACAAGGATGATCCAAGCTCTTTCAGATTTTCAGAAACATTTTCACTTTATCCACAGGTGAGTTCATCTATAGGGATGAAAGAGAATGCACTGTGTAGAAAGAGTCCTTGTAGCACTGAGTACAATAAGGTATATCAGGATGAACAGACTCCCTGCCCCCAACTTCTGTCTGGCATGTGACATTAGGAAAACCACTTTTGTTGCCTTTTGTCCTCTGCCCCTACAGTTAAATGTCTAACTGTGTATATTTTTTTGTTTCTCTTACAATGAAATCCTTATCTCACCTGAATTTGTAATTCATGTAATGACACTTTTTAAAGGGCTGTTCTAATTAAGAAATGCAGAAAACAGAAGAAAATAAATGGGTTTGCTTTATTGTTTCTCTCCCCTATGATTTATGATACTGATGAGAAGAGACACTTCTCTGTGAACTTGACTGACTGTATTAAACTTTGAATAGTTTCTTTGCTAATAATCCATTCTGATAAATTTCTCCCTTCTAGTAGCTCCAAATACTTCACTTTTGCACTCCTCCTACACTTCCATGATGTTTCTGTTTCAGTTAGCTACTAATCTGTCTGTAGGTGTTAAGTTGTGTGGAGATTGAATCAGTATGTAGAGAATTAGTTTCAGCAATGAAAGCACATGCTTTTACTAGGAAAGTTTGACTTTGCTGTGTTTGATGCTTGTCTTTCTGCTCACATGCTATAACCTACTTAGTTATAGAACAGCAACCTTCCTCATAGGAACAGTAAAACTTTCAGTAAAGGAAGGATTTCAAAGTTGTTTTGTAGGTTTACCCATTCTGATACTGTTCTTACTGTCATGGGAGTGTGTAAAAAACTGCCAAAGGGGCATGTACAAATTCACAATGTTAAAGGAGTTGGAATTCAGTTTTGTTGTGGCGTTGGTCTCACGTAGTTTGTGGAAAATATTTTTCTCCTTGCACAACTATCTTTTTTATCTGTCAAAGTTCAAAACAGTGTTTCTTGTTTTGCAGTTCATGTTTCACTTGAGAAGATCTCCTTTCTTACAAGTTTTTAACAACAGTCCGGATGAGAGCTCCTACTATCGTCATCATTTTATGCGTCAAGATCTGACCCAGTCGCTTATCATGGTTCAGCCAATTCTTTATGCCTACTCTTTCAATGGCCCTCCAGAGGTATCAGTAAAATATCTATAGTGGCCTAAAAGGTGCTTAGTTGAGAAAGAGGGGATTGCTGTCTTCACTGTTACATGTTATAAAATGTATTGGTTTAAAATTGATTGTATGAGAAAGAGCATTCATTTAATGTAAAAAAGCTATGAGCAAGGCATATCTCAGAATTCTGATGTAGCAGTCTTGAGAACAAAAGTCTCTTTGTAAAGAGGTTATGTTTTAAACTTAAGGATGGTGTACTTTTTTGTTTGTTCATGAGAGCCTTTTTTGATTTTATGGAGCCAGAATGTAAACATAAACAAAAATATTTTTATTTAAAAATGTACTTTGACTGTTACCTGAAAGAGAAGTTGAGGGTTTTTTTTAAATGTACAAAATTTGCTCTATTTTATTGCCTCAATCCAAAGCTCCTAATTTCAATATGGTTCCTGTTACGTGTATATTTAGTACAGAACCTTCCAGCTGACCTTATCATGGCACATTCTGTATAAGCCTAAAATAAAAAGCTGGTCTTCCAAGAAGCTTCTGAAAGAAGTGTCAGACACTTCTTTGTGTCAGCAGATAACAAAAGTAGTCTGCTACATAACAGAGAGTGAGACAGTGAAAACAAACATAGTAGTCAAAGATCTTGGCAGGTTGGATTTCTAATTTTTTTAGGGCTTTTTTTTGACTGTTCATGAGGATATAAAAAAAAGACTTTTAGAAGTGGAGTTTAAATGAAAGTAATAAGGTGGTTTGTGAACAGCAGCTTGCAAGTGTAATGTCACTCTCCCATGTATGAAAACCAAGTAGTTCCATTGGTGATTGAAGGATAAATATGATTAAACAGGAGCTGATGTCTCAATGTAGAATGAATAATTTTTTTTCTTGTTTCTTGGAATAATATTTTTGTTATCTCTAGTAATGCTGATTCAGTTAAATCATATCGGACTGCTACAGTGTCACTACCCTTAAAAAGGTGACATAAAACCTTAAATATTACATTAGATTTCATAAATCATCAGTATTTACTATATACAGTATTGGGAGATATATGTGCACAGTAATAATATGCTGCAAGAACAAGACTAAAAAAACCCCAAACAACCCAGAAACCCCAAATCTTAAACTTGAATAACTGCTGAATCCTTAGGCATTGAAATGCAGTTCAAATTAATGGCATTGTATGGGTAAATACAGAGGTACATGAAAGACTAGTAAAGTGCATAATAATGAAAGAGGTTTCAGCTCTTGAATACATTTTTTATTACTTTCATGAAGTTTTAGGTATAGAATCAGGCAGGATAACATCAGAATGAAATTGTGTGGGTTGCAGATGTGTAACATGAAAAGGAGCAAATACAGAGCTTTAGTAAGTGATTGAAAAAGTTCCTAAGATTCAGTTACTAATTAAAAAATCTGGCAATGCCATCTGATTGCTCAATTCTTCATCAGCTGATAATTTTAAAATTTATTTTTAAATCTCTAGCCTGTTCTTCTGGATAGCAGCAGCATTTTACCAGATCGCATTCTCCTTATGGACACCTTTTTCCAAATCCTTATTTATCATGGAGAGGTAAGAGTTGTCATTTCTTACATAAATACTCTTTTTCTGTAGGATGCTACATTATGGAAATCATTGTAAGTCAGGCTCCAGTTCTCATGCACCTCAGTGCTTGACCCTCTCATCTGCACGGCTGACAGCAGAGTCCTAGTTCGTGTTTGTAGTTTGGTAGTTTAACATGTCTGTATGCAGGTACCTTGACATTTTGGTCCTGTTTCTTATCATGAGTTTGACATGAATTAGCTTCAATAGGCAGAGTATTTTATTTTGATCAATATTTTTCCTCCCCCACCCCACTTCTCACTAATTTTTTTTAGACCTTTAAATTGGTTCTTCAGGGATGGGTAGTCAGAACACCAAGTTTTATAGTTAGCCATTGTCTGTACTGTCGTGGAGGAATGGAGCTGCTCCTGGCAGTTTGGTAGATAGACATTTCTTAGTAATAAAATTAAAGTGCTTGTAACTTGCTACTGCTCTGCCTCCCTGGAGGAACTGAGCTGCTGCTTTTTGCTGCTTTGCAACTGTAAATTGTTCATAGCTGAGAATTTGAAAAATACTATTCTGGATCATGTCGTTGCAGCTGCACTGATAAAAATATTTACTAAACTTCAACATTTCTTAAGTAGCAGAATGTTATCTCATTTTTGTAAGGTGCTATCAGTAAGCAGGAGTGGTGGGCTGCTCCCTGAGGGAAGGGGAACCGGGAGCTGAGCATCACTGCAAGGCAGACAGGGTCTTGTCACTGAGGACCTGTCCACACTGTACCTGAGCAAGGCCAGCAGAGCAGTTGTGGGCTGTAGCCAGACTCAGCCTTCAGTCCAGATCACCAGACAAGTTGGTTGGGATGAGGCAGGTCCAAGTTCTGGCCATGAAGTCAAGTCCCTGACTGGAGGTCCACATCAGTGGTTACATGGCCTGGTACAGGCATGTAGCTCAGACAGAACCAGGAATGAGATCCTCAGTTAAAAAGCTGCTGCCAAGCAGAGGAGGGAGAAGCCCCAGCTGAGGGTCCCTCCAGACCTTTCCTGACAATTGCCTGCATCAGTGAGCTGACCTTGAGCAGCCAGCTTCAACCCTAGAGGGTGGGGAGGTTGTGCTACAGACTCTGAAAAATAACAGTATAAATACTTATTTCTTGTATGTTGTAGACATGCATATTAGAGAAGTGTAAATAATATCTTTGACCTCCAACACACAAAGTATTTGACATGCAAAAGATGACAAAAAAAGAGGAAATACAAATGGACCACAAATTGTTACAAGTTTGGAAAAAAACCATCTAGTAGCATGTTACCTGCACATCTTGGCTTTTAAAAATTAACTTGCATTCTCTAGGGCAGAAAGGGATGAGTGGTAGAAAAGAGGCCAACAATGGCACATTCTCCTCTGAAAAGACCTGTGTATCCTCTAAGAAAGTTTGGTGAATCAGTTCTAAACTTCTTTCTTTCCCCTGTCCCCAGACCATAGCGCAGTGGCGTAAGTCAGGGTACCAAGATATGCCAGAATATGAAAATTTCCACCACTTGCTACAAGCTCCAGTGGATGATGCCCAAGAAATTCTCCATTCCAGATTTCCAATGCCCAGATACATTGATACAGAGCATGGAGGAAGCCAGGTATGGTGAAGTGTATATTTTATAATCTTGGAAATATGTAATTTTGCTAGTAATGTTGTGAGATATTTTAGCATTTCTCTGCTAAAATATACATAAATTTCAAATCAATGTTTTGAATCTTAAAGCTTTTACAGAGCAAGATAGTTAATAGTAGCTTTCCCCCTAATTTATGAATCCTGCTATTTATTTTAGTCATACTGACTTGGACTTTCAGATTCTTTGTGTAAGGTGTGTAGGGCAGAAAAAACAGTATTTGTCTGGGTCTCTGAACTAATACCAGAATTACTATTTGTATTGTCTTTTTAAGACTTACTAATTAACATCTTGTGGATATTCACATTTGCTTTGCTAGTGCTTGAAAAAGACAAAAGCTTACTTTCAGCTACATCTGAAAGTTGTTAGTAGTTCTTCGTTATAGCTGTGGAATCAGCGAGTGGCTTTATTTACAGAGGTGCTGTTTTGCACTGTCTGTATCCCCAGATTTCATACATATGCAACTTTTTTCTGAGTGCAGGAAAATTCGTCTTGAGAAGATCCATTTATTGTCTTTGTTTTATTTTTTTGAAGGCTCGATTCCTGCTTTCAAAAGTAAATCCCTCTCAGACTCATAACAATATGTATGCGTGGGGACAGGTGAGTATGAATCTGCTGAGGCAGCTTGTACACGTTTTTTTTTTTTCCCCTATTTCAGAAGGCAAGTGGTATATTGCATACATATAAATAATAATGTGAAGTTTTTGAAACTGAAAAAGAAATGCAGTTTTGGCCTGATGTGACCGAAATTACAAAAGTTAAGAAAAATGGGCCTTATTTCTTCAGATGCAAAGGATCTGGTTTACTATTTTAAGCTTCTGTTAGGCTGCTTTCATGTCTAGCCTACTTTTAGACAGTGTTGTCTTAAGACTGTGGGTTTGATGTTTGCCTGACAGAGCCCCTCCAAGGACTTTCACTGAAACAGTTTTGCAAAGTCAAAAGCAGATATTTTGTTGAGGCAACAGATAAAAAGATTTGGAATAGTCACTGATAAGTGCACTTACTGCCTTAGTACTAAATATTCAAAAGCTAGAGAGTGATTGATTAAGCTAAGTTTACAATTTACAATTCATTAAGCTTAACTTCACCAATAATTAAGTTTAGTTTTATTCTGCTAAGTAGCAGAGATGCAGAGCTTACCAAAGGGTGTCTCTGCTCTGGAGGGAGAGAGGAGCAAACCCATCAGCCTATCTGAGAGGTAGAATCGTATTCTTGTCCGCACCACAGTGGACTTAAAAAAACCAATTTTATACCTGCTGTAGTAAAATAGGATTGGTTCCCTCTTGCTGCTGTGAAAGATGTAAGAAGGGCAGCCACTTTATCATTTTCATATTGGTGGGTGTGTTTTTTCATACATAAATGAGTGACAATGAGGGCTTAGGCAGTTTTGGTCAGGCTGGGCTGTCTTGTGGATGAAAATGTGCATATATTGCTCAAGGGCAGAACAGAACTGTAACATTTCAATATCACTTCTTCCACCTGGTTGAGCCGTTAGTAAAGCTGCTTGACCTTTGCCTGGTGGCCTCCTCTTCAAGTCAGCATGTTCCAGCCTTGTATTGTTATCTTTTTGTCCACCTGTAGCACAGAGCTTTAGATCTCATCCCTATAAATACCTTCAAAATACTGGAAATGAGAGTGCTTTCCACACATAAAGTCTAAGGGACTGTTTCGCAATAAGGGAAATGAGTTTTGAAGTTAGTTACAAGCAAGAACTGGAAAATATACCAGTGCCAGTGTACTAATGTTTTCTAGAATTTCTATGGCCTGGTTGATCAGGAATCAGTTTTCAAGTCTTGTCTTTAGGAAGGAAGTTGCGTTCAGAAGTTAAACATTCTGTAACAGCTTGTACTCTTGAATGTTGCATCTCTGTTCCACATTCTCCTTCCACATTCAACTTGTCTAGTAAGTGCTAGTGCAGTGTCATCTTCTCATGTAAAGGTAATGGCATCAGATATTTGAAGCTACATATTAAGTGTGCTCTTAGAGTATTTTGCTGTGCAGTGTACAGTGTTGAAGTCATGAGTGAGAAAGCTCTCTAGCAGTTTTATGGCAGTCACTTCAAGTAAGTTTTATCAGGCTACACTTTCATAAGGATGAGTTGGTTATAATGAAGCTTCTGGCAAGTGAACAGCCCTGAGGACCAGAGTGAAAATACTTGAAAATTCTGTACTGAGTCAGGTCTAGCACAATTTGAACATGAATCCCAAATTCTTTTGCTTCCAAAGTTGGTAATGTAACCAGCAGTTTGTTAGCGCTCCTCTTCATCATGTTTCCCCTCAACATACACACAAATGCTGTTGTTTGGAAGGTATTATAAAAATAAGAACAAACTTAACCATTACCTGGAATTTTTAAGTTTCCAATTTCTAGCAGTACAGGAAAACTGTTTTCTGTTTGTTTAATTAATAAGTAAATGAAACAGTATTCCAAATGTAAATAGAAAAAAAATTCTTTAACTGATCTGGAAGATAATTTTTCATTATTATGAAAATAATAGGCCAAACAGGTGAGACTGGTACATCTTGCTGTCCATTTTAATGCTGAAAAGAATTCAGTTCTAGGGTAACATGAGAAATGGTGTGTTAACTTCCCCAGGGGCACTGCAGTGTGTGTGCTTGAGATAATATGCTCTTGCATTTGCAGGTTTTCTGTGAAAGAAGTTGAACCAAGTTCTGATTGTGAAATGAAAACCTTATGTCTGGGAGAAATTTAAAACTGATTTGCATTTTGCTCTTTTTTTTCTCATGACCTTCCTGGATTGTTTCATATTTTATTTTGTGCACAACTGAAAGACAACATTGACCTGAAGAGGGCACCCATACACCACTGAAAACGTGTTTCAGGCAGTGATGAGTTGCCTAGTTTGGTTTTTAATATTCTAAGTAAAGATTTTCTTTAAACTTTAGCAGGCAGGTGCCTTAATAGTGTAGAAAGCATTTTCAGAAAATAATGATAAACTTCTTGTGCATTTCTATTATGTGGGTGGTGTTTGAAGATGTGATTGAAATTGTCAAAAAGGACCTGTGACTGCTGATTGACAGCTGCTGAACATGAGCCAGTGTATGCCCAGGTGGCCAAGAGGGCCAATGGCACTCTGGCTCAGATCAAGAATATTGTGTCCAGCAGGACCAGGGAGGGGATCGTCCTCCTGCACTCAGCACTGGTGAGGCCACACCTCAGAGTTCTGTGTACAGTTTTGGGCCCCTCACTGCTAAGAGAACACTGAGGTGCTGGAGTGTGTCCAGGAAAGGGAAATGGAGCTGGTGAGGGCTCTGGAGCACAAGCCTTGTGAGGAGCAGCTGGGGGTGCTTAGTCTGGAGAAGAGGAGGTTCAGGGGAGACCTTATCACTCTCCACAGCTACCTGAAAGGAGTCAGGTAGAACATGGTCTCTTCTCACAGGTGACAGTAGAAAAAGAAAAAAAGGTTAAGATTTATCCTTAAGATGCCAGAGGACATTTAGATTGGATATTAGGAAAATTTTCTTTGCAGGAAGTGTTGTCAAGCATTGGAATGGGCTGCCCAGGATAGTGTTAGAGTCACTGTCCCTGGAGGTATTTAAGATGTGTAGATATGGCACTTAGAGACATGGTTTAGCTGTGGGTTTGGCAGTGCTGGGTTAATGGTTGGACTCAATGACCTTAGAGGTCTTTTCTACGTAAATGATTCTATGATTCTTAAATAAGAGAGCTCAGATGGCATTTGAGAGCATCCTTTAATCTCATCTTGCTGCCATCAGATGATAGCTAATTTAGTGTGCCTTTCCTGAGAGTGGCTGTGTATTGTAGTGATCCAAGAAATCTTGCTGCACTTGGATTTGTCTCTTGACCATTAACTGAGAACTGTTTCTGGCCAGTTCTCAGAAGACAGAACCAGTTCTGATCATCCTTGTTAAGACTTTTATGGCTGGGTTTTGGAAGACTTTACAAGAGTTATGACAGCTCTGGTTTTATTTGGAAATATGGATGCTTAGTACCTTTGAAAAGGTTGAATTGTTGAGATATACAGGAATTCTTCCTATATCTGTAAATGGAAATATTGGTAGACTGGTCTCAAAACACTTAAGTTACTGTGTAATATTTGCAGAGTTGCCAACTGCTGGCTTATTTATTTGTTCAAAAATAGTAATAAAAACACGACCATTTTGAATTTCTTGGATTTGTGAAATTGCAAGAATCCACCCAAAAGGTTTTTAAAATTCTTTTGTAATCTGATTGCTTATGAGTTTCAAGTGCTTTTGGTCTTTCCCTGGGGTGGTACTGAGCCACAGGAAAGAATAGGCCCACTTCTCTTTGGGAAAGTCAGATGATGTTCACTTGGTGTCAAATCAGACCCCTAGGGGATTTGTTTTCCCCCTTTCACCATTTTGATCTGTCTGAGCTTCACTGACAGATACTGATTTGTTGGCTACATCATTTGCATATTACTGTTTCTCTCCTTTTTGCTCTACTGAAGTAGGAAAGATGCAGGAATTGTGCCATGGATTTTATTTACATTTAAAAGTTTGTAAGTTAATATTTGGCAGCTGTCAAAAACTCTTGAGTTTTGTATGGCTGATTTAAAGGTCTTGCTGTACAAGTCATTGCTGTATGTATTAATATGAAAGAGAATAAAGTTGTGGTTTATGCTTGAATTCATGTAAACGTATGAAAATTTATGTAAATATACAGTCTGCTGAGTTTTTTGTCAGAATTTCAGCAATGGTACACTTCTATGATTTTGCTAAATTTATAAAATGTTTATTCAATGGAACATACTGTGTCTTAAAAAGCTTTTTCTTCACAATGTATGTAATCAGTTCTCCTTTTTTCCCTTATTTCATAGGAGTCTGGAGCACCCATTCTTACTGATGATGTCAGCTTACAAGTATTTATGGATCATCTGAAGAAACTCGCTGTCTCTAGTGCTGCCTGAAATTCTGCCGTGCATTGAAAGCACAAACTGCAGCCATACTTCAGCTTTTTTCTCCTTTGCCCTTTTCCATGTCTCTTGACAGAATGCTCTGATATGCACAAGCTGCCTGATTAGATGTAAAGCACTGTTGTTTTCAAAGAAAAGCTTTGTTATCAGCAATGTTTTAATGTGAACTGCAGTTTGTAAAAATTACAGGTAGTAGATTAAGTTATAAGCAGAGGAAAAAGAATAGTCATTTTGATTACTGTGATACTCTAATTACTTTGAGATCATTTCCAAGAACTTTGGGGTGTGATTTCAGTTTCTTCTTTAAATGGTTGGGGCTGATTATGCTCTGCGGTACAAATGCCCATTGAACAATAAAGGAAATCTTTGGTGATGTCTGGCTTTCCAGACTGCCATGCAATTACTTTTGTTCACTTAATTTGACCCTGAAGTGAGCAAAGCAAAAACAAAAAGCATATGAGACTAGTATTAACTCAGTCTTTTGATTTTAGGCTGATGAACTTCTATTTCCTGCAGAGATATTACTGTTCATGAATTGTTTATTTTAGGGGTATTTAATTTCAAGTATTTCTTCCCATTTACCCTATTGGATTCTTTGGAAACAGAGTTTTTCTTCATTTCGACATAAGGAATTTGAACTAAAAACATACAAAATCTGCTGTTGCACAAAATTTAAATCCACATATATTTTGACCAAAGTATCTATTATCAAACACAATAACAGGTGAATATGCTCAAAAGTTAACACTTTCAGCTTGAGCTAAAAAGAAATCCTACACTACCAAAATGAACTAAGAGAACAGCCTTGATTTTTGTCTTGGTGAATATAGTTAAAAATAAAATTTATCTATTTTATTATTGCCTTATGATGTTATTACACTAATGCATGACACTGCACATCTGCTTTTTGTTTCTGCATCTTTTTTTTATGAATTCAACAGGCTCTAGTTCTTGTTGAAACAGTATTACATAGAATATGATGTCATTAATTTGATATTTAGATCATACTTGATTTTTTGGAGGGTGGACAAATTAGTAGGCTTTCCCATTTACTTGTTGAAGTTTACACATAAAACAGATGTTTACATAGGTAATACAACATTTTGACAAGCAAAAATGTGAAGTGTGGTAGTGGGCAATAAAAAAAAGTGCCAAGTCCAAAGAAATAGAGAGTTCATAGGAAATTCAGTTGTTTATTGGTGTGATAAACATGAGGGTGTTTTTTCTGTTTTCTGTAAATTCTTAAAACCTTGATTAAATAATTTGCTCTCCATTTCTTTGATCTAAATGAGATGAGCTCTTTTTGCCTCTATACAAATAAAATAAATGTTTTCCTCTCACTTTTTGTATTTATTGTGCTGGTTTCTGTCAGTTCTTGAAATGTAGTGTGGAAATGTATTAGTGATAAAGTTTAGAATAACTTCACTTTCTTGGTCATGTAATAATTGCTATCAAACTAATTTAACATCCAGAGGCACTGAATGGTTCATGCTAGTGGCAGTTTAGAAGATGATAATTCAGTAGCCTTTTTGACTTTTGTTTTAGCTAATAAACAGCTTAATTTTTTTGTAACGCTAAGCATACCCAGTTTATTTGATAGTTAGGTACTGTTTGCCTAATAAATCAATTCATCACCAAGTCATGATAATGAATTTTTTTGTGCTTTCCTTCCTACCCTTTAACCAGCTTTCATCTTTTAATAGTTTGGGTTTTTTTAAATCCATTTTCTTAGTAACATTAGCTTATCAAGTATTTAACATTGTCAAAGACTTTTTGGAAATCCAAACATATCTGATGTATCACCTTTTTCTTATTTGTTCACCTCTTCAAAAGACTCTGTGGTTAGTGAGACAGGATTTTCCTTCCTCAGAAGCATACTGATTCTTTCCAAAATGTCCATGTCTATCCATAGGCTCGTAAGTCTTATTGCAGGCTCTATAGTTTTTCCAGGGATTGAGATCAAGCTTGTCAGTCTGTAACTTGCAGGATTCCCTCAACAACCCTTCTTGTGGACGAGAGTGACATGGGCAGTGGCCTGCCATCATCTGGTACAGTGATTTTAATGGTAGTTACAAGTGTTCCCTGGCACGTCTGCCCTTCCATGTCTCACTTCCTTTAGAACTCTTAGTGAAGGCCATCCAGTCCCAGTAACTTGGAACATCTCATTCATTTACCTGATCTAATACCTCTTGCACATTGCCATAGGTCAGGTGAGCTCAGCAGGGGAAGGAAGCCATTTGTTCACTGAGAATTGATTGACATTTAAAATAATGTGTTTGTAGGGTAGTGCTATGGGCAAAAGAGGTTTAAAAAAGATAAATTGCTACAATTTGAAGTCCTTGCTAGTGTCTGTATTCCTGGGTTTCGGGGTGAAGTTTCTGCAATATCCATGATGCTCAAAGTTGATTTATTTATGATTGCTTTGAACATTTGATTTTGGCTGGAAACAGATTGGAAATCAGAGGAAGAGTTGGTCAAATATTTTTGGAAAAAGATTTGGAAGGGCTGACCTGCAGAACAAGGGATAAAACAGTTGCTGATTGTTCTGTTAAGGACTGGCAAGTTAAAGATTAAAAATTATCCATGGCAAGTCAGAGGTAGGGGAACAAGCAGCCAGGTGGTGTTTTCTTCACGTTGTTAGGCAGGCTGTGAGTTTTAGAACAATACAAGATCTGTTCTTGATCTGAAGTTCCTCACTGGACGTGTATAAAGCTGAAACATTCCTATCTGGGAAATACGTTTGTCTCAGAGAGCAGCATGGGAGATTCTGAAGTTTTGCCAGGATCATAAAATCAGATGGAGCTCACAACAATATAACAGCTGTTCCTGTTCTTTGATGTTCTCGTGTCTGGTGTTAGGACATAGAAAAGCTCATTGTGATTGACAGTGCTTACATAGTGCCCTGGTCTAGAAGGTGCTTAGTTCTAGCCTGCTGCCTTTATCTCTGCACACCTTTACACCTTACATGCTGCACAACCATCTAATTTTTTCTTCTCTTTCTAGTGCCTTAAGTCCTGAACTTGAGTCCATTTATTATATGTATATGCCATTCATGTGTTTAGATCAGCCCACAACACAAAGCTCCTATTGTCAGTGTCTTAAAGATTAAAAGTTTTTTGGACCTTGTAAGTGTGAGAGCTATCCTTCACTCAGGAAGAGAGCTTGTGGTTAATTATTTTGAAACAAGCCATTTAGAGCAATAGATGCCATCATCTAAAATGTGGATGATAATTTAATATGTAAAAAACCTTAAAACACTGAAGTATTTCTGACTGGACCTAAAACCAGAATCATTGCCATCCACATAGATATTTAAGTATGCTGGAAAGAAGGTCAGAACATCCTTGACAGTGCTCTGTTCTTTCACTAGCAGGACATCAAGCCTCAGCTGTTTGGTTTCTTGCTGACTTTGAGCTGTTGTGATAAATGCCCTGGCTTGGATTCTTGGCTGCTCCTGCTTCACAGGGCTGGGGCTGGCACAGTCAGTGTGTTAAGAACCTTTGACAGTAGCTTAATCAGCTGTTACAATACAGCTTCAGGATCTCCTTTTTTTTTTTTTTTTTTTTTTTTTTTTTTTTTTTTTTTTTTTTTTCAGAGAGTCTAGGATTGGGTTTTTTTAGCTACTCTCAGTTTCATATTTTGTGGTTTTTTTAAATACCAACAGTTAATAATTTGCTTTCCTCTTCCTGGGGAAAAAGTACTGGATTGTTAACTGTAGACTCTCTTATCGTGCTTGGATGGGATAACTCCCAGGTTTAAACACAGATTTAACAAGCTCAACCAGAAGTTGAAGTTAAGTTGCTTAAAGGCATGTGGATTTGCCTAGAAATACAAACACTGTCAAATTCCTCACATCTTGGTGTGTGGAACTGTGACATCAATGAGTGGTCCTATGACTGTCATCAATGTAAGGAAAATTGCATTTCTCAGTGTTCCCTCTTTTCCTTGGTTAAATAGAATAGTTGGTGAACAGTGATAGGAAGCCTATCCTATTCAACCAAATCTGAGGCAAATTAACGTATTACCTCCTGTCAGATTGTGAAGCACAACAGAATTGAGCTCAGTTTAGCTTTTGGCATTTTTTGTTCATATAAAAGTTAAATGTTACATGAAAGCCAACAAGCTTGAACAGAACAGATGGAAAAACTAATGAAGCTGTTGATTTGCACTGAATTTAATCTAAAATTTTGTTAAAAATAGCAGATTGTTCCTAATAGTGTAAGCTTTTGTCTGAAGGAAGAACTGTGATACTAAAAGATAATTAAATCAATATCCATAAATTGATTTTAGAAAAAATTAAGCAAAATAATCCCTACATACTTTAATAAGGGAGGCTGTCCCCAGTTCCTACAGATAGTCCATTTTTTGTGCCTTCCATCCTTTTCTATGACTGCCTGGAGGTATCCAGCTCTGTGGTACACTTGCCATGAAGAGGGGTTAACACTTTGCTTGCTGGCTAATGTGTGTGGAACATGCAGTAGGCTGTGCTTTGGCTTTCTTGGGGAGAAATACATATGTCATGATCTGCCATCACCTTAATGCATTGGAACTGTGCACATTTAGGGAATGTTTCTCTGGACAGAGAATGGCCAAAGACCAATATACCAATACACTTACCAGAAAAACAGCCTGTGTCTCACGAAGTTCAGGCGTGGCAGCCCTGTCACAGTCTCTCCTCCTGAATACTGGGAACAGACAATCACTCAAGGGATTTACCACTTTCAAAGCATGTGTAAAAATTATGTGATCAGAATAACTTGGAACCATAATGGTTGTTAAAGTCAAGATAAAATTGGGACAGCCTCTGAACTTCCTGAACGTGCACTTTCTCCCGAGTTAGAACTCACCTCTTTGTGCTTACCAACCTTTCAATCTCAGGAGATGTGCCAGTGACTCATGTACCAGAGTTCATAGTCTACAGATAGCATATGGAACTGCATTGCTTTTATAGGGTTGTTAGTAAAAGTTTAGCAAGGGGGCATTGCCATGTGTGAAAAATTGAAGCTAGGCAGAGACCCAGAAAAGCTTAGGGGGCACTAGATTGGTACAAGGTAGCCCTTGCATTAATAAGTACCAAAGAAGAGGATTTTATGGGTTTAGCATTCAACTGTGAGCACCTTTGCAGCTGTGTACCATGAGCTGGTGGAGTGGATTTTTGCTGTTTTCTGTAGCAGCACAGACATGTTTGAGTCTTTGCTCTGAATTGTTGTGAACATTTTAAGGACCTAACCTATGTGACCTGAAGCAAGTGCTTTCATGAGAGACAGATTATTTTTCCTTTTTTATTGTGTTTCTTCCTGCTAGATATGTCATCATAACAGGATTGGTTGAATTACTAATTGAGACATGAACAGTTTAAACCGAGCTATCCTAATCTGCAGACACGTCACGCTTGGCTAATGACGTGGTTTTATAAGGAGTTTATAGCACTGCTGGTCTTTATTCATCCTTGAGTGAACTTTTGTTGCCCCTGTTTTTTAAAAGGACTTGATTTTTTTCTAGAAAACTCACAGGAAGTTTATAGGTAGGCAAAATACTACTTGCTGTGTTTCTCTGGCATGCTGTGAAACAGCCAAAAAACAGCAATGAAGCACCCTCAGGTCTCTTCTTGCTACCACAGTTGCTGTCTGCATGGAAGCCAGCTGCTGACAAACTCATTTGTTCAAGAGCAGATGTGAGACAAACTGCAAGGGGAGGTACTAACAACTGGCCAAGCAGGTTCTTAAGGGCCAAGCTGGGCCCATTGATGTGGCTCGTGGTTTCAGACAATGCGGCCAGTCTAGTAAGGATCAAACTGTCATCCTCCCACACAAGTTGCTGTGATGTTTCCTTCCGCTCTAGGTTTACACACTGCACTGAGGGGGAAAATAGTCCAGATGTGGTGTGAGTAGTGCTTGGGCATGAGGGAATATAACTTCTCATTTCAGATGTGCTCTCACTCACCTGCTAGAGGAGGAGATAAATGGAGATGACACTCTTTGAATGATGGCATTGAACCAGACAATGAAACTGGTTTTGGCCCTGTAAAAGCAGAAAATGAGAAAGCTAACTTACTGCAGAGCTCTGAAGAACATTTATTTTGTCATTTAGAAACTAAGGGGTTTATCACAGTCTCCTTGAAGTTAAAACCATTTGCAGAACATCCAGCATTTTCTCACTGGAGTGCAGATGGGTCTGGAAAGAGAGACTGCCATCAGAGAAGTCCCCACAGCCGTACTTGCATAGCAGAGACTTTGCTCAGGCGGATCTATGTTTTCCTGTTTCCTCTGTGAATGAGATCTCAGTCACCAAAGATATTTTAACATCTATTGAAAAACTAGCTTTTCTCACAAAAATGTAAGATAAAATTTGCTCTGTGATATGGCAGAAAAAGCAGCTGAGATTGAAAGCATGTGGCAGTGTCTGGGAAATGCCCAGGTAATGGAACAAGGTAGCTACATGAAATGCAGTACCTTGGAGTTCCCTGCCAATCTAACCAGAGCAGAAAATCCTTGCTATGTTCAAATCAGAAAGCTAATTTAATGTGAAACGCTAGCAAGACACCCTGGAGCTTTCATTTGATTATGAACACCAGTTTGGCATCCTAGAGCAAGCAGTTGTTAGTGGTTGTTTCCAAGGAAGGCAAAAAGGCCCCAGAAGCACAGCTGTGCCTTGAATGGATGGTGGAGCAGACTACTGCAGCCCTTGCAGAATAGGCTATACAGCATGTTCATGGAAAATAAGATCTTTACTTAATTCTGTTTTCTGATTTTGGCCCATCAAAAGCAAATCAAGCCAAGTGCACCACGATTGCTATATTTATAATTTGGCTGACTACAGTAAAATAGATAGTTATGCTGAAATTTTAGTGCATAAATGTCCTGCTGTTACTTCCTTTCCTTTGTGAATACCTGAAATAGATTTACTTTGTAGTTATGAGATGTATTAGTCACATGTTGACAGAATAGTTTTGATCACAGGTGCACAAACTGATAGCTGTAGCTTCCAAATCGAAGTGATTAAGTGATTTACTAACCTCATGCCCTCTTTCTGGCTAAGGGACATGAAAGAATTTTCCTTGAGAAAGGCAGAATACAACCCTGATAGATAACTGTACAGAAAATGGATGGGTTTGGTAATTCCATGTGAAGTGCTGCAGGATAGAGTGTTCTTTACTGTATGTGCTACTTTTCACAGAACCACAGGAAAGTGAGGATTGGAAAGGACCTCTAGAAAGGACCTTCTTGTCCAGCCCGTTAAAGCAGGCCCACCTACAGCTAGTTACCCAGGATCTTGTGTAGAGGGCATTTTTTGACTTGAAAAGGAGTTGAAAATTTATAGGGAAGTCCTTGCATAGGCTTCTGTTATCGAGTATGATTGTAGCCCAAGTGGAAATAGTCCCATAAACTGCAGGAGGTGGACCAAAAGCTCTCTGCTTCCTATGTTCTTTTTGGCATGGTGCAAAACTACATGTATAAACACACAGGGAGTATTTTTTGAGGGACGATTTTAAGTGAAAAGATAACCCATGGGAAGGATGCTTTCAAAGGCTTAATCCATCTTAATGTGTAGACTGAAAGCAGATTAAACAAAATATTAAATTGTTCCCTGTGTGTATCTGAAATACATGAAGTGACAGGTCCAAAGAGTAGGCCAGTTGCATCTGTATGAAAAATTATACTTTGTCCTAGTTAAGTAATGCATATAAATAAGTCTGGATTTATTTTTTGAGTTGCTATATTTGGTAATGTATGATATAATGCCATTCAAAGCAGAGCTTGAAATAACTTGGAATTAAGTTGAACAGAATAAATAGGGCATCTGTTTTAGTCAGATTTCTGCAACTTCTTAATCTTAGATGCAACCATTTCATTTGCTGATAGAACTGATATCAAAAAGATGCAATATTTGAAATACTGTGTTGCCTATTGCAATTGACAGTTCCCATGTCCTTGCAAGAAGCTAAGAATATTTTTACAGCTTCCACCTCCAGTCTCACAACGGAATGGAATAATTTGTTTTTGCAGCCTTGATCCCAATGGAATAAAAGGTTGTTTTGCTCTGTCTGTGGATCAAATGTGTGTGCAGGATCAGAACTTTGGTTAAAAGAAAATATTCGCTTCTGAGATGAGTGTCAGTACTTAATGCTGATAGATAAGTCCTTTCCACCACATTCTTGCTGCTATTCCATGTTTTTGTAGGACTGCAGTAGCAGCCCAACTGCAGAGAAAATAGTAATATGGATTTGCAGCCTCCTGGTGAGTGGGAGTATTTCCATCACTGCGTTACCTTAGCAAACCTCCAGACGGCAGTAGATACATGAAGCTTCTGGTCTGTTCCTGGTTCCAGTTAATTATTGGTGTATTCGAGTGTCTCTGATTGTTTCTCTTTTATGTCCTGTTGTGGTTTAACTCCAGTCAGCAACTACGTACCACTCAGCAGCTTGCTCACTGCCCACTCTGCCTCTGGTGGGATAGAGAGGCGAATTGGAAAAAGGTGGAATCCATGGTTTGAGATAAGAACAGTTTAATAATTGAAAAAAAAAAATAAAATTCACCTGGCTCTTGCAGTCCTAAAAAAACACAGTTGGGAGGAGCTGCTGATAACCCTGGGAGGGTGTCAAGATGATGGATCTGGGCTCTTTGTGGTGCTGAGCGACGGGACGGGGCAGCAGGCAGAAAGTGATGAACAGGAAGTTCCACCTGAACATGAGGAATAACTTTACTGTGTGGGTGACTGAACACTGTGACAGATTTCCCAGAGAGGGTGTGGAATCACCCTCACTGCAGATATTCAAGAACCCCGTGAACACAAATCCATGTGCCACATACTCTAGGATGACCCTGCTTGTCCAGGGAGATTGGACCAGATGACCCACTGTGTTCCTTTCCAATCTTACCCATTTTATGGTTCTGTGAAAACAGACAAACCTGAGGCAGGAGTTTCAAAGTGTCAGGAAAGAGAAGCAAATGATTGTGGAAGGCTGGAGCAGCCACAGGTGTTTTTGCAGCTGAGGCATGATACTTGCGACTTGTAGACTTAATGGGAGAAGTTCTTACAATGATAAAACTGGTGGCTTTGATGCATGGAGTCACTGTGGGGTGCATGTCCTATTCACTACTGCCCCCTTGTCCACATAGCAAGTAATTTCATTTGAGAATGCAGATTATCAGTGCTGATCTGCCCTTTGTGAATCCACATTTTTCCTCACTGCCTTCTTGTCCTTCAGTTGTTTGGAAATGGATCCTCAAGAGTTGTGATGCATGGTCTTTCTAGGGACTGAGCTGAAGCTGGCCAGCATTTAGTTCCTCAGATCCTCTGCAGCCTTCTTAGAGATGACTGCAATATTTAGCCCCTTTCCATGGACTTCCCTGGATCATCACATCTGCTTATGATGATGTGGCTTCACAATCATCCAAGTTTTAATCATCCTGCCATGTGTCCCATCTATCTCTGTAGCCTTGAATATACCCAATGTCTCTAAATAGTCCTTAGCTCTCTTACTTTTGTGTTTCCTCATTCCTCAAACTGCAGGTATGTATGAAAGTATGGAAATGTTTTGAAGACTGAGGCAAAAAAATCTTACAGTATTTCCCAGTTAAACACCAGTTTCACTTTTTTTTTTGATCCTCAGTTTGCTACTAGGCTGCTTACAGGTTTCTTTTCCTTTTACCTTTTATGCCCATCAGCAGCTTGAGCTTTAACTAGGCTCTGTCTTTACTGACACTGTCCCTGACTCCCTAAGCAATACTTTATAGTCCTCCTTTGTGCCTGTCCTTGTTTCTGCTTTTTGGATTTTTTTTTTTTTCATTTTAATTCATTAGCTGCTCCTTTCTTTGTCAATTGAGCCTTCTGCCAAAGTTTTTGGTAGTATACAAAATTAGCCTTCAATTAGAATTCAAGAGAATATTTTTTTGGTACATCTATCCGTTTATTATTTTTAGACTAAATTCTGCCATTGGCCAACTCACAGACCTTGTGACCCAGTTTTTATGACAATCCTGCCCTGCAGGAGCCACTTTAAATTGGAAAGAATCTCGTCTGTTACTTCGTTCAGTAATTGAGAGTTTTTACTTTAATGCAATGCAGATGTAGTTAAGGTGACATTCACTTGTAACCTTTGCAAGACGTAGATGTAGCTCAGATCCAGCTGACCTATCTTTATTCAGATTGCTAATGCATATTTCAATATTTCTAAGTCTTTAATGTCATACACCATGGAATGTGTTTATTGTACATGCATATTGCATAAGGCCATGGCTTTGGTGGACTCATCTTTTGATAAAACAATGCTTTTAGCTTTGAACGCAACACTCAAGGTACACAAATTGGGAAAAGAAAATCTTTGTTCCACAAATATCAGAGGCTCTATTGTTAGCTTGGAAGGCTCAGGTCACAGGAACTCAATTTTGATAGAAGGTTTATATGTATGCAAGGACTATAGAGACCTTGTTAAGTTCTTCCCATGTCAAACAGAAGTGAAGATTTTTCTACGGGGAAAAAGACGCATTGAAGGTCAGCATCCAGTAGCGTGAAGTCAAGACTTGTTCCATATCATAAGCAATAGGGAGAGTGGACCCAGCAATGAAAAAGAGGTGATTTTGACTGTAAGAAAAATCTATAGGAGCAAGGTGATAGTGGTAACTTGTGATCACTGAATGAATTTTCAGATTCATTGCTAGTAGTAAGAATATATTGACCCTGTGTTTTGGGAAATAGCTTGAAATATTACTTGCATTTTTCTTCCCTCTCTCTTTTTTATTATTTTCCTTCAAAACAGTGAAAATTATATAATAAAAATATAATTTTTTAAATATTTTATTGATATTTTACATTGCCTGGTTCTGCCCAGAATGAGACATTGTAAAATTACCTTCTACAACAGGATCATCCAACAATGACTTTGGTAAGGGCAGGATTTGATTTCACTTGCCAGCAGCTGTTGCATACAAAGGTCAGGCTGCAGACAGGAGCTGCTGCACCATGAAGCAGCAGTTCTCACCATGTGATTGAATTGGCTGATTTCCTGAACTGTGACTACAGATGTAGAGGCTCAGGCTTCACTTACAGCATGAAGTACCTGTTGGAAGATGTGAGCTGTGAACCCACAGAGCTCTGGGAAAGGACATTAAAACACTTGATTTGTGTAACATCTAATTTCTGCTTATTGTGTTGAATCAAGAGCCTGCCCTACACCCGACCTGGCCATGTCCTCACTGTCCACCCTCCTCCCTCCTGTGAGGACTCATCTCGCCATCACTGGACTTTTCTACGGGATCATCTCTACTCCACAGAACCACATCTGTTACTCCAGAAGGATTCATCTGGA
>VZUI01045455.1:129859-140811 GCA_013401135.1 Cettia cetti | reverse complement strand
CGCCATCGCCGCTGCCTGCCCCTGCGCCGGGCCCCGCCTCTCCCGGTGCCGTCCCGCCCGCCGCCGGTCCCGCCTCTCACGGCGCCGCGGCGCTGGGCGGCCCCGGCGGCGGGGGCGGGCCTGATCTGTTACGGGCTTCCGAGCGGAGCGCGGCTCCTTCCGCCGGTGGGTCTCGACCCCTTGGAGCGGGGATGTCCCGGGCCGGCTGGGGACAGTCAGGGCGGGCTGGGGACAGGCGCTCCCTGAGCCCCGGGGCCACTGCGGCCCCTTCCCCGCCCGCTCCGGGTGCAGGGACCGGGTTTGCAACTCCTGCCCGGGGCAGCGAGACCCCTGGGGCTCCGGGCTATTTCCAGTCTCGCGTTTTCCACCCGTGACAATTCTGCACCACCGGGGCAACCGGGCCGCGGCGGCCCCGCCCATCCATCAGCCCGGCGGCTCCCGGGACCGACCGGGACCCGCTCCGGCCGGCCGGGGGCGCTGCGAGACCGGGCAGCGCCGGTGCCTCGGGGCCGGGCAGAGTCCCGGCAGCACCCGGAGCGGCCCCGGTCCTGGCCGCCGAGGCGAACCCCGCCCGGGAACGGGGCCGGGGCGGGCTCGGGCTGCCCGGGTCTCTCTTAGCTGCAGGGGGAATTCGTAGACACTTTCAGGACAGAACCCGGCTGCGGGGCGCTCCGGAGGAGGGACGGGAGGACTTCCCGAGCACCCCCGGTGCAGCCCACGGGGGGCCGGGGGTCTCCTGCCAGCACCAGGGCTGCTCCTATGACCCCAGAGCCATGGAAACGGGCAGAAATGTTGTGTTTGCAAGGGAGAACGGTGAAAGAGGAGAGAGAACACTCCCCCTGCCCGCTACAGCTGCAGGAAAAGCATCCCCCGGAGCGGTGGGTAACCGGTTCCTCGTCCAAGAGGGGGAGAGGCTGGGGCCGCAGTTCAGCGCGGCTTCTCGTCCTCCCGGAAAGATCAGGAGATGGGAAACACATCGACATCAGCAACACCAAACGCCAAAACCCTGCAGAACCCTCCCTTCCGCTGCTCCCGCACATGTGGGAATACCCTGCCCGGCAGGAAGGGCCTGAGTGAACACGGCCCTCGGGGGCAGCGGGGGTCCCTGCGGCCGGGGAAGCAGGAGCAGGGCACAGCCCCGGGCAGGCAGAGCATGTTGTCCCGCTCCCCGCAGAAAGGCAGCCACAGCACCCGGGTTAAACAAGCCAGAACTTTTCCCCCTGCACAACTTCTCGTTCCGCCCACACGGGGTCTATCAGGGTGGGCAGGAGGCGCCGGGTTAAACCGCCCTACCCGGCCGTCGCTCGGGATATCGCCGGGGCTTGATAAGCACAGAGGCATCGCAGCCTAGGCAGGGTCACGCCGGTCTTGCTGTACAAACCAGCCCTGCCCACCCCATGGTTCTGGGCACGGAGGTGACAGATCCTGGACAGAAATGCCCAAGGTCCCAGCAGTCCCCAGCAGCTCCGGGGGCTGTGTTCAGTGTAGGTCAGGGATGAGGGGCTGCCCCTGAGCCCCCTCAGCAGCCACTGGGGAAGCAGAAAACAGGCCACAGTGTTTGTTGTGGAGTTAATTTAATTTATACAGCGACTGTCAGCAACATATTTCACCCAGGCAGCAGAACACAGCAGGACTCATGTCAAAGCTCTACCTGCAGCCACACTTTGATTTCACCCTTCAATCTGCAAACACCTCTGTAAATACCCACCTCACCCTCCTGTAACACAGCGAGTGCCCAAGGCCTGCCCAGGTGCAGTACAAGGGTTCCTGTGCCCCATGCATGTGCACATTGCAGTGTGCAAGGTACACGTAACTTTCTCATCTAATTTTAAGCAGCCTGGCACTTTGAGGCATTTATTCCTTACTTCCAGGCTGATGAGCCTCGTTATTGTTCTAATCTGTTCATACACAAATACTCAGCTCCACTGCAAGAACTGAACATGACAGCCAAACACAGCACTGACACACACCCCACTGCTGCTACAGCTACATCGAGTTGAGGAGTGCAAGGAAATATTGACAGCTTGGGCAGGAAAGAAAGCAACAGCTAATGCAGGGACACACCATGGAGTGCCCCCTGCCATGGAGCTGTTTTGGCAAGACTGGGCCACTGCTCTCCCTTAAAGGGCTCCTCAGACCCTGAGTGCACAGGACAATGTGAGTCACTGGCACATCCACCTGTGCAAAAGCTGCCTCCACAGCTAGATGCCAAGCCCACACAGGCACTATCTGATGTGCCTTGAGGGCGTTGGTTTCAAACCAGAAACCCCTGAAGTGTCACTGCCAGTGGCAGTACCTGCAGTTAGCGGTGAAGGTCTGCACCAAGGCTCATCCCTCCCCATCCTGCCCCAGGCCACAGTCAAGCAGCTGAGCCCCAGAGAGTGAGGACTGCTCACCATTGCCTGCAGCAATAAGAGGGGGAACAGCCCTTACTCTTCTCCAGCTGAGGTCGTTGGGCCTTTTCCCCATGTGTTGTTTTATCTCCTCCTCAGCACAGCTGTCATTTCTTTTCTGCCCTGATCAGTTGTCAAGGAATGCACAATACAGGGAGCACATGACTGCACACCAAACAGACACCTCATGCACTTGGTACCTTTGGGAGTAAACCTAAGGAATGAAAAGTTTCTGTGATCCAGTGTTGCTACCCCAGAACGTCAAAGCTTTTGGCTTTGGGATGCCATGGTAACGCTCAAGGGAGCTGCAATAAGTTATTGTCACTATACACAGGACTCAGACACACGGGGAGGGGTCAGTCACACCCTTGGCGTTGGGGAGGGTCACACACACACACAAGGTTTAACACTGCTGGAGTGAGGGGCCTCAGTCATCAAACCTCCCCTCACGGATGATGTCAAAGGAGAAAGGGAGAAACTTGAACCCAGTGCCAGTGTAGAACTTGTTCTGGAATTCAATCCTGCAAGAGATAGAAGAGTGGTAACTCATTAAAAAGGCAGCTCTCAATAGGAACAATTAGTAAGAACTCCATTAAAAGTAGAATTACTGACTATAAAAAGATTTAAAGAGAAAAAGAGGCATCATAGCATAATGTATTTTTTGGCACACCCCACCCCCATCTATGTGTGATGCTTCTGTGCAGAGCAAAGAGCTGTCCAGAGACTTTAATCCCACCCTCAGGGTCAAAAAATGGCAACAGAAGGAGCAGAAGGCTGGCCCTGACTGCAGTGTCCCAGGAAGCAGAGGGTGCAGAGACAGCATTTTCTACACCAGCTGCTAAAGTTCCTTTTTTCATTAGCACAAGCCTCAGCCACGTGACACTGAGCTCAGACTCCCCACCAGCCACTTCTGTTCATTCCCTGCAGCACATTTGCACTGGGATGTGCCTGCCAGCTCCAGCCGAGCGTTAGCTCAGCCCCATTTGCTGCTGCCCCAAACAAACTCGAGTGAAAAAGAATTGTTCTAGAGAACTGCCCAATAGTCAGCGACAGCCCAATAGGGACAGGGAAAACTCATCCCCTGATTCCCAGCAAAAACAAGCTCAGGCTTCACAGACACTTTCCACTGCACAATCTGCTGGAAAACAAAGCCTCTGCAGGCAGCAAGTGACAGCAAACTGGGGAGCCTTTAACACAGTTCAGGAAAAGGGATTTTTCAGGAAAAAAAGACAAACTTGAATTATTTTTCCCCAAATGGAGAATCATGGCTAACTCCAGAGCTGCTGGATTCAGCTAGCAAAAAGTGATTTCCCCACAGAGCCCAGGAGGGAAACGCTCAGGAAAACCAGCTTTAGCCTGTATCTTCTGCTGCCTTGCAGGCCAAGGGATCCCCAGGATGAGCAGGATTTTCCATGTGGGAGGAAGGGCTCCTTGTCAATGTGCTCCAGTTTTTCAGGAACCCTGATAATCTCCACAAGTATCCTGTGACTAAGTAACTGTTCTGTAAGCAAAGGGAAATGAGAGGCAGAGGGTTGGGTATGTGAGTCACCCAAGCTCTCTGTGACTGACATGTTAACCCTGATGATTCACAATTCCAGCTGGCCTCAGCATCCAAACCCTCCCTTTGGACATTCCATTACAACTGTCCACAACTGGGGGCCTGACTCTGGAAGAGAGGCTGCTCTAAGGTTAGAGAACTAGCCAGAAAAGTGTATTTAACCAAATAATCAGTGTAAATGGTCAGTAGGGTTTTCTGTGTCTCCAGGAACACCCAGAACCCATCAGGAAGCACTGCTGTTGCCAGGCTCCTGTTAATCTCCCAGTTTACTTCTAAATCCTCTGTGTGTCTCACGTGGGTGACCAAGTTCTGCAGAGAATTTATAGACAGTGGCATTATCAGCAAACAGGCCAGGACTCCTCTGGCAGCAGCAGTGCTACAGGAGACCCACTCTGCAGCTTTCTACATTAATAATCAGCATCAGTATTTGTCAGACTGTTGTTCTGTGGATTTTCCAACCCCACAGAGTCAGAGTACCAACACTGGAAAACCAGACAGCTCCAGTCCCATGAGCAGGAGGCAAAAGTGCAACAGGAACCCTGACTGTCACTCAGTACAACTGCAAATTCCCACTCTATGTTTTTGTCCCTAAAGAGAGGAGCCAGAGCCTGGGGTGTGAAGCAGACACACCTCAAGGGTGGCTCACCCAACAGACAGAACCCACTGGGGGTGTCTCTGTAGAGACTGCTGCAGTTACTCCTTCCCAAAACCAGCAGAGGTACTGTATCTGTCCCTGGGATATTCCACCCTGCCTGACAGGAGGCTGCAGCTGCCCCTTGGAGCAGTGGCTCCTGCAGCCACACTGCAGGCAAGTCGTGGCTCATGACATTTATAAAGGAAAATCAAATCCTGGCAGGTGGGCGAGCAGCTGGACTTCACCAGCCCCACTCACTGGACTGAGAGTGGGATGCAGCTCCAACACACCTACCATCTGGGGAAGCAGCACCCTGAATACAGTTACAAACCTTTTCTTTTGGGCACAGGCAGTTTTGGCTCACATTAGAAGACGTGACAAGCTTAAAAAGGGGGAAGCTGCTTTAATTGGAATGTTCAAGTCAAACTATGTCACTGAAAAGCAATAAATGGAAAGGTTAAATATTTCAGAAGAGTGATAGATTACAGAAGACAGAAGAGTTACAGCAAAAGAAGCTGACAGCACGACAGCTCAGACACGTACAGAGCTGCAGTGGAGCCCCAGTTTCACACCCTGCAATCCTGGCAGCAATCCAGAATGGCCTGAAAAGCCCAGCCTGCTCAAAGAATGCACACTGAAAAAGCACAAAACAAACCTTCATTTGGGACTGCCAGGCACAGCATATGGAACAACCTGTGAATTCCCTGACCAGTAAAACACATGCTCAATTCCTCCTCCTTTCCAGGAAGGCTGAACCACCCACACCTCAAATTCCTCATAGGTGACGGTTCTCCCATAGCCAGAAAATCCCATCTGCTCCTCCCAGGACAGCTGTATTTGACCTCCACTCTCCCTTCCTCTTCCTAAAAAGGGAGCACCTGCCATTGGAACACCCTGTTTTCGGTTCAGGAGCAAAAAGGAATGAGAACAGTGTGCTCTTTGGAACCACTGCAGGTGCCTCCCTGTGATAACCAACACCCAGCAACCTCAAAATCATTTCAGCAGATCACTTGCAGTCTGAAATAGAACCTTAAACTTGCTTTTTGGGCTCTGAGCCTGAACAGATTTTCTCTCAGAGCCTGTGCACGAAAGGCTTGCAGGTTTGAAATACATGTTTATGGAAAACAGGACTTTGTTAAGCACTCCAACTCCACAGCTGCCCTGCACTGGTCTGCACGGGAAGAGTGATCTGTGCTGTCACTGCTGCTGCCCCTGGGTTTGCCTGTTTGCCATTTCACTGACACACACACAGATGGTTTTTTAATGGCCCTTTTGGGAAAGCTTAGCAGTGTGAACCATTACCTCCAGCTCACACCTGTTCCAGGTGACCGAGCCAGATCTGGAGGTGCAGTTTGTGATTAACACAAGACAGGTACCTCCCCAAAAATGTGTTTTCTGCTCCATGGAGCCTGTCTAGAGCAGCTGCTCAGAGCTGTTCCCCTACTGCTGCTTAGAAATGCCATGCAGCTCCACTGCACAGAGAGGCCACAGCCCTGGAAATCCTCTAATCCTCAAGGAATTGCAGAGCAAACCCACCACATCTGGAGTTGCAGCACTGCTGCCCTCTGCTCCTCTTGGACTGCTCTCAGTGCCCAGCAGGGTTTGTGGGGCTCCTGCTGCCACTGCTGTAGTGGCCCAGCACGGTGACAGCAGGGAGAGGATGAGGGACCTCTGGCCAGCCAGCAAGGAGCTCTCGACTGACTGCTATGCAGGGTTCAGGCTGGATGCCAGGAAAAACAGAGACACCATCCAGCAGCCATTTCCAGGAGTGCCCCCCCAGCTCCCTCAGCACAAGATGGCTTCGCCCCAGGATCAGCTTGGCTCACTTGGCCACAGAGACACAGGTGGACCAGAACCCTCCAGCCTGCACCCCCAGGAGCCAGAACCCTCCAGCCTGCACCCCCAGGAGCCAGGACACTCCAGCCTGCACCCCCAGGAGCCAGGACACTCCAGCCTGCACCCCCAGCCTGCACCTCACTAGCTGCCAGGGCAGAGGGCAAACAGCCAAAGCTTTCCTTTCCCAAAAGCAGGGGAAAAGTGCAAAATGGCTGATTTTTTTTCAGTTGTTTCTTTTTTTTTTTAGAGGCACTTGCTTCCTGTTGCACTTACAGAACTACTTTCAGAGAGTGCTCCCATTTAAGCAAGAAAAGAGTATTTCTTGCCATCTTCAGAGACTTCCCTTTGCTCTCATGACCCCCCTCGACCCCCCCAGGAAATCAGCAGCCTGAGCCCCAGAGAGGCACAGACTTTCCTACATTTCAGGCTGAGAAAATCCTACTCCCAGTTGCTCCTCTGATCCCACCAGTGCAGTAATGAGGGAATCTGAAGTGGAACAATGAGTGCTCTTAAACATGGATTAGAGAAAGCTCTTGAATATTTTCCATACTTTGGAGCAGAGTAATTCCTTCTGCTTTGCTGGCTACATACACAGGGGCTTAATGATCACAGGAAAGGGGCAGCAAAAGCAAATTCCAAAAGCAAGACCACCAAACCTCGCTGCCATCCCAAAGTACCCCAAGGGCAGAGAGCAAAGGCACTCCTGTCCAAGGTAAGGTTTTATAGCAATGAACAAGATCAGGAGAAGGAACCTGCAGTCAGTGGCTATTGCACACAAAGGATATCAAACACAGGAACCAAGGAAAAGACCAAGAGATGGAATGAGAAAGTCCTGCTGAAAGTCACAAGCACACTGCTCCAGCCAGCACAGCCTCCCCAGTCCCTGGTCCCAAAGCTTTGGTCCTAAAGCTTTAGTCTTTTAGTGCTTGTTTCTAAGCAGAGCTCCACAACTTTAAACAATTGGGGGAAGGTGTTTTACTACAAACAGGATTGAAATCTCTGACCCTTTTTAAGACTTTCTGCCTTCTAGAAGATGGCATTTCTGCACAGTCCAGGTGACACCAATTTTCTTGTTCTGAAAAGCTCTCAGTTTCTGATGTTCCAGTAACTCACCAGTGCAGGCGCAGAGCGTGGAGGAAGGCTGAAAGCCCCTCCATGACCAGCAGAATGGCCACTGTCAGCGTGGCAAAAGCAGCAAAGATGAAGAAGAGGCCCAAGCCTCCCCCCAGGCTCCTCACGCTGAGGCCAATGTGGATCACCATGGTCCAGAGCACCTCCGAGAGCTCTGCCAAGACAAAGGGGAGAGGATTCATGTCAGCAGGAACAGGGAGCTGGTTACTGGTAAAGAAACAACTAAAGTCAAGCAAACCCCTGCTACAATGAGGTGGAAACTGAAGAGGGACAAGAGCTTTCACAGCCAAGTGTGTCAAGGACATTGCCTCCAGCAGTCACACAGGGCAGGGCGGAGTCCTTGCTCAGCAGCTCTTTGCTTTATTCTGTGATTTTAACTCCATTCCTCCCATTCAGCAGAGCTGTGGGAGCAGACTGCAGCGTGCAGCTCGCTGCTCCCAGGTGATGCCCACGCAGCACTGCCCTGAGCCAGCCGAGCCCTGAGGGGCCTCTTGTGCTGCTGCCTCCCTCCCTCCCGGGCTGAGCAGGCCGGGCTCGCTCCTGAGGGACACTCACGCGCGTGGGCCAAGCTGAGGGCCCAGAGCCGCAGGTAGGACGCCGTGTTGGAGATGCAGCCCAGGCAGTACTCGATGGTGTGGATGGCCTGGTACACCACGGTGTCCCCAAAGTCGAACTGCAAAGGGAACAGAGGATGAGGGGAGCTGGGAGCGTGGTGCAGGCTGGCCAGGTGGGGACAGGGGCAGGGGGACTGCTGCTGTCACCAGGGACACTGTGTGACACCGCACACTGACACTGTCTTCTCCTGGTTTAGCACGCCAGCGCCACAAACGGAAAATGAATCTTGTCTTGGCAGGTTTTACAGAATGACAAATGCTGTGATGTGAATATTGTTTTCTTATTCTGGCATGTGAATGTCAGATATTCCAAATTCAGCCGTGGGCTTAGCCAGGAAAAGACTGTTCAGCAGAAGGTGGTGCTGCTGTGCACTCCCTGGCAATCCAGAGATGCTGCTTGCAGGAAAGAGGCAGTGCCCCAAGCTGTACTGTGTATGCCTTTGCTACAGGAGCAACAGGAGCATTTTGCAAGACATGAACCTGCCCTTTTTGAAAGCAAAAATAATGCATTAAGCTACTCTGAAAAAGTCACATCTCTGCACCATTCACTGGTGAAGTCTCTGTGTGTCAGTACTTTTCTGCAATAATAAAAGAGGAACTTAAAAGGAAGTCTGCCATGTAGGGCAGTTTCTTATCCTGCAGCTTGGGAAAGCATTCCTTGCAGTTTGGATTTAATCCATGCTTCATAAACTGCTCAGATTTAAGTGAACATGATGTTTTAAATACATCCAGTGACTAATGCTCTAGGCATGCACACAAAGCTATTTATACTCTTAATTCTCCTCTAGTATATCCAAGGCAATAAATATTTCAAACAATTCAGTTAAATTAGCTGTCAAAATCCTAATCCTTTCTTTGCAGAACATGAGCTGTGAAGTTCTTCACTAAAGGCTGCCTTAGCCAACAGTTCCAGCTCCAGACACAGGAGGGCCAGCAGGAGGGAATGTGGGAAATGTTTAAACAATGACCTTTCAAAGCTGAGTGCAGCTGCCAGAGAGAACCATGAGCCAGGAGTGGGAGCATCGGGACTGCTGTGGCACAGTCCTTGTGAGTTGACACATTTTCCCCAGGTTCAGTGAGATATCAGGTACACCAGAACAGGAACCCCGTGCCCCTCCCCTTCTCCCCCATTCCACACAGGCCTGTGCACAGCAGAGCTCTGAGCAAACCACTCTCAGCACTATTTTCAGCAGCAGTGCCCTGGTCAAGCTGTTCTGATTTCATGCCATTTATATTCTTTTGTAGTAAAATTAGTTACCTGATTGTGCTGAAACTTACATTCCATCCTGCATCAGTATTAACCCCCCAGTATTTTTTTAATACTTCTTACAAGTGCTTATGGATGAGCAGTTTCTCAGAACTGCGCTTCTCTTTTACACAAAGCTTCTGGCCAATTCAGTTCTTGAACTACATGAAACTGGACTGGTTGTGCTGCATTTGCACTCTGGGTCAACCAGCATCATCCTTAACATGTTCGTGGGAAGAAATATCTTTAAACAGTTTGCTGCAGCACGAAATTAAGAAGGCCACAACATAAAAAACCTGAGACTTCTTGGGAAGCTCACAAGTGAAAACTTCCCATTTTCAGACCTCCAGCTGAACAGTTTCCCAGGTAACTGGGAACAACCTGCAGACAGGGTATCAGACAGACAAGCTGTATAGATGAAGTAATTAAAATTCTGTTGATGTATGTGTGTATGAATTAAAAATGGCCTATAACATGAAAACAGCAAGATCTTTTGGAAAACAAGATGCTGTGACATAACAAGTTCCATTCAGCACGTTTTACACCGATGGGAAATGGCCCAGGTACACATGAAGGCAAAGCTGCTGTGCTCTTACCACCTCGTCCTCTGTAGGCTTGAAAACATAAATTTACATTTAGTGCAGTGTTTTGATCACATTAATCATGAACACATTCAGCAATTCCCTCCTACGCACGCCACGGAAAGCAGTAACACATCCCATGCACTACAGAGGCAGGATCTGCTGCAGTCGTTCAGAGGCATCAGAAAACTCCCCAACTAGGTGAGATTGACTGTTTTTCTCCTCTCCCAGAGGAAAGGGAAGTAATTAATATCACCCCCAGCAGTCAAAATGAATATATAAACAAAATTTCAGTGCTGCAGAAATACAGCCCCCTGAATTTCCACTGGCATGAGAGAAGCAGATAACGTGTGGCACCTGGGAGTGCTGTGCACCCCTGAGATGGTGGCTCTTTGGGGACAAACAGAGCCACATCTCCCAGGATATGCAAATTATGCTGCTTTTTCTGGAGTCCTGGGAGTGACCAAGAGACAGTCAGTGAGAAAACTGCTAGGAACACACTTCACTGGGAATGTTGCTGTTTAAATAGCCTGGAAATGAGTAACTACAGTCCCAGTGAGCTCATCCTGCTGCCGAGTGCAGTGCCCTGAGAGCGAGGATGCTCAGGTGCTTACCTCTTCCCCCTCCTCAGAATGGGTAGATAACTGGTCATGTTGAATGATCTCAGCATCCTCCTCCGTTGGGCCATTGCCCACCCGGATCCCACCAAAGTTGTGCGTGCCCTGACACATGCAGAAAAGAAAGAGCAAAGTGTTGTTTGGGTTTTAGTGCAAAAGTGCAGGTTTCTCATGACTCCATGTGCAGCGGCAGCTCACAGAGGAAAAGAAAATATTAAATATTAAAGCCCAGATTAAGGCAGGTACAATTCTATTTCCCAGCTTGGATGGGAAAGGTGCTGATTCCTGCTGGGGCTGGGGAAAAAAAAAAAAAAAAAAAAAAAAAAAGTCTGTCTGAGTGAA
>VZUI01045455.1:0-129837 GCA_013401135.1 Cettia cetti | reverse complement strand
GGGGGGAAAAAAAAAAAAAAAAAAAAAAAAAAAAAAAGTCTGTCTGAGTGAATCCTTGGTACATTTCTACAGTGTAACTGCAACCTTGAGGACAATAAAGGCACGGCTCTCAGAGGACATTTGCTGGCTCTGACATGCAACAGCCCCACGTCCTGCCCAGCACTGCTGGACAAGCATAGGCACAGCTCTGCTGGTACTGCAGCAGGTCATGGAGCTGAACACACTAACACAAACACACACACACTTGCTCCCACCAGCCTCAGCCACACCAACACCGCATGGAAAACCAGATCTTCCCCTGCTTGGAAACTCTACATTGTGCAAGCAGGTCCTTTTAGAGACATTTGTTCTGACATTCAGCATCTGACCCTCAGCTGCACCTCCAGGACTCCAAGGGGAAAAGAACAACACAGAGACTGAGCTGAAATGCTGAAATCGAGAGCAGTTCCCACCTGACCCCTGAGTCTGACCCCTAGAGAGGCAAACTACACCACCATAAATAGAAATAAACCCTGTGCCCAGCTTCAGCACTGTCTTGGGTCACCTGTGACACAGGATGTGACCTAACTTGCCACATCCAGACTGCAGAAATCCAGGGATGCCCATGCAGACAAAAGAGGCTGAAGGTCCCATGACCTGATGCTTGCACAGACCAGCTACTCTGAGTTCTTCTACCTCCTTTGTCCTTAGAAGCCTGCTTTTATTTTAGGCTGAATTATAAATATGCCCAAAACACCAGATATGACTTAGAATTTTGTCAGGTTTCTAAAAACAAATTAGGTAGGCATTCATGCTCTATAAACAGAAATAAAATTTTAAACCCCCTCCATATTAACAACTAAGCCAGCTTTTATTAGGATTTTCAGTATCTTTAAACACAAGTCAGTGATGACTCCTGTCGATATTCTATTTATGTATTTCTAGCCTGTGTGAACTTGCACTTGAGCAGCCCTTCCCTCACACTGAACTCATATCATTCCCTGTAAACCAGCCAACCTAAACACAGCTCCAACAGCTCCAATTGTTTACTTGATCCTTCTAAGCACACTTCACACACGACCTCCCCTCGCAGCTTCCTGATGCAGATGCATTTCATACGCTGGATGGATCCTGCACAAAAGATCCATTTTCATTTCTGACATTTATGTGAGGACACTAAAATGTCATTAGCTGACGTGTCACTCCCAGCACCTCTGGCAGCTGGAGAGCATGATGTGCTCCACACAATCAGTGAGATTCACACCTCCTAGTCAGCCAGGCAGATTCAGAAGTAAAATGCAGCTGAAATAGACAGCACTGGAGAAGGGACTAAGTTCTGGGGGCTGCCACAATCCTCAGCAGAAAGCTCTGGCAGAAAAGGGCCATCTGTAGGCTTAGAAACATATAAGTCAAAACAACCGCCACCAAGAAGCTTGTTTGTGCACAACCATTTTATAATAATTTCAGGTCAAAGTGTGTACAGGACAGATGTGTCACAAATCCAATGATTACTGACATGGAGTTGCTGGAGGCCATCACATCTCTATGTGTTTGGGAACACATAATGCAAACAGAAATGCTGCACTGAGAAGAATCCTAGTCTATCTTAAACAAATACACAAGCAGAAGAAAAAAAGGGAATTTAACATGGGGGGATGTAGTAGCAGGAAATCCTGTGCTGCTCTGCAGGTTGGATTCAGCAGCACTCCTGCAAGGAAATGTCTCTGTGCACACACAACTACCATCCTCCAGCCTGGGTGTTCAACCAGAATGTATCAATTTGGCTAAACTTTGCTCTTTCCAAGAGAAAGTGTTTTTCACCCTAAAGGTGCACTTGCCATTCCCTTATGAGATTGAGATACATTCCATGCTCCCTCGATAACCAGACACAAAGCCCATCTGTAATGCATCAGGCGAGTTTGAAGTGCACTCACTGTTGCAGCCGCTGCTGCCTCGAGCGCCTGCGCGTTCGTGCTGCCCTGGGCCTCCTCGGGCTGCCCTTCCTGGGGGTGGACGGAAGAAGAGAGAGGGAGGAGGAAGGAAACAAAAAGAGAAAGGGAGACGAATGGAGGGGACATGGGAGGATGAAAGGTGGTCAGAGAAGGGAGAGGGAGTGTCTGTAACTGAACTGATCTTTGACTCGCTGCCAGACATGCAGGGAGCACTCGCACGCCTCCGCAGTGCACGTGTGCCACGTTCCTGCATCTCACACACAGGTACTGTACACTGCAGCTGGAAACCTACAGAGCACCCCAGCAGACAACCTCTCACGTGAGTCTCTAAGTCTCTTTTTCCTTTTAATTGTTTTTTTTTTACCATCCAAGCTGCTTTAACAAAGATAGCTGAGAAGTCTGCCAGCCAATTCCATCTGTTTCCCACTGCCAGCCTAGTCCAGCCACAGAAGTGCATCCAGCAGGCAGTGAGACTGTTCCTAAACCAGCTACCAAAGCCCAAGCCAGAGACACTGTTCTGATCATTACCAACGTAAGGGGTTTTTAAAAGCAGGTTTGATGCTGGATCCAGGTCTGGGAAGCAGGCAGGTAACACTCTGTCTCCAGTAACACCCACCTGCTGGTATGCCCAGGAATATGTAAAAACACTTTACAGGTTTCAACGCAATGCGAACCCATGAATCCAAGCTCAGGATGGAGAACACAGCTTTTCAACCAAAAACAGTTTTCCTATGTAAAATATAAAAGGGAGTCACCCACCAAGTGTTTTCTCCTTAAATACTGCTGGCGAAGGACCAGGGGCTTGGCTACCAGCATCCACGGCACACACAGCAAGGCCACCACCACGAGGAAGCACTGCAGCCCTTTCTGCAAAAGAAACAAGTCTCAGGTGGTTCAGCTGCAGTCCCTGCTCAAACACACACAGAACCCACCAAGAACAGCTGAATTCCCAGTATGTGGATGCTCCACTACCTCTCTTCTGGGAACAGCAATTAAGTACTTAATGCCTGCAGCTGCCACCTCTGACTGAGAACAGCATTTAATGCTGAGACTGGGTTAGACTGGGGAAAAATCCTAAAGATCCTGCAGGGAATGAGAGTTTGGCAGATGTCTGATACTGCTGGGAGGAAGCAGTGTCCGTGTCTGAGCTAAGTTGAGAAGTATCACATTACAGACATGGGACAACATTCCTAATTGCTCTCAGCTATTAATCAGGATCCACATGTTCTGAAGCCACAGTTGACTTATGGTCAGACAAATAAAAATTCCTGGTACAGGGATTGTTCCTTCCTTCTTCAACATTACATAGTATCAGCCTTCAGAAATGCTCTGTGGAAAGATGTTTCATGTTATGACAAGGTCAAAAAAACACTTCAGTTATCACGAATCTGATTCGTGATATCTCTGCTTTTGTTCTAGCAAGAGCACGCACCTGCCCACTATAAAGCATCTTATTACTGGTGTCCTCATAGGAGAACAGAAACATGTTGATAAAGTGTATTAAGAGGCTTGGTGCTTCCTTGGATGTGTGAGCATCGTAGGCTGTCCACTTGTAAAAGATGAGAATAACAAGGTATCCAAAGAGGGAAGACATGAAAATCATTTCTGGGATAAATCCAAGGTATATGTTCAGTGGCTTCTTAAAATAGCTACAGGGAAGACAAAAAAAAAAAGGAAGTTTATATTAGATTTGGTTAGAATTAGGGCGAAAGCTTTTAATAAGAGTGTGAAGAGAGTCTTTGGAACGACAGTGCAGGGGCTCAGCAGCTTGACAACAGCTAGGCCTGGAGCACAGGAACTGCCTGACAGGCACAGTTCCACACACAGCCAGAGATAACTGCCCTGCACCTTCCATCAGGAGGTGAGGGCTGACAGGCATCTTACACCACAAAACACCCAAAGACATTCCACTCCCCCCACCATGAGAAAACCAGAGCAAAGCACTTACATGTGGTTGAGGAGACTCAAAGCGACACCAAAGAGCATCTGGAAAATGCCAAGAATCACAGACATCTTCATCTTAAAGGAATTGAGGAAGGCCAGCTTATTGCTGGCAATATTCCAGATCTGTGAAAAACAACACCTAGTCAGATACCAGGGAAAGGAAAACAGGAGAAGGAAAACACTCCCTTTAAGCTAAACAGTATGAACCAGTCAGGAAGTGTGAAGCTGAAAAAGCAGGATTTTAAAGATGTGTTTGTCCTATGGATATCTGTTGGGGAAATGAGCAGACAAGCTTTCAGCTGGGAACAGTCTGACAGTAACTGAGCCCACCACTGAGCAGGAATCAAACCTGTTTTCATGGTACCTCAAATGTGCAGGAGAAAAGAGGCTGCATCCTTAACAGAAAGAACATGATTATCCCTTTAAAGGAACAATTACACACAGCTTGGATTTCCCCCACTTCCTCTTTATGTGGAATCCACACAAAGTTTGTCATATATTACAAGAAGAGTTAAGAGCAGAGGAGTTGATGCAGGCAGGTAGACAAAGTGACAGAATTACTGGGAAATGTACATTTCCAAGGGTGACTGAAAAAGGAGATTAACAACTTTCCCCGAGGTAAAAAAGTAACTTCAGAAAGTGATTTTCAAGGCTGATCAGATTTGATTAAAGCACTGCAGGCTATAAGGGGTGAGAAAGCAGCCTTTAATGGACCTCAGAACAAAGGTGTCTATCCCAAATCTGCCACCTCAGTAGGAATTCTATCATTCAGGAGTATTCCTGCCATTGATGGACTTGCTAAGGGAGTGGCTGGGCTGGGGAATCTTTCACAGAACAGTGAACAAACAGGAGCTTTTCTTTCTGCTGACACAGAGGATTTTGCCCAAAAGACTGCAGAGGAAGGATGAGCTCTTACTGGGTCAATGCCAAACGGGTAGGGCCCACCAAACACCCCTGGGATAGCAGGATCCAGCTGCAGCAGGGGGGTGGTTTCCAGCAAAGCATCTCTGTTTGGGAATAAGATCATATAAATATTAACAATAGCAATGCCACCCTACTTCTGTAAAAACTAGTAACACTCTTCCCTTGTGAGAGCAAGGAATAGCTTAAATTGAGAGAAGTTCGAGGTTGTAGAACCAGGATTGTTCTAGAGATTTTCTCAAATGAATAAAACCCTGTTTTTTGACCTTTTACTCAGTGTCACAAAGAAGACAGGTGCAGGGCACAGGAATCTTGAAATGTGGGAAAATAGGTGAGAAACTGCATCTTTTTTTTTCTTGGGAAAAAAAAAAAAAAGCCATTTTGAACCTTGGCACATATCATCCCATTTACACCCCTCTTCCAAATCTACCTGAGACAGAGATCAGAATTTTTTTTTTTTTTCCTGAGCTGGTAGAACAATGGGGAAGGGTAAATCACCTGCTTCTCACTGTCTCTACAAAGTTACCAAGGGTTTACTCACGACCAGTTGGCTTTATTGAACATGGGCCGGACGCTCCAGGAGGAGCCGAACATGTTGAGGGACTTGGAGAAGCAGTCGTTGTAGATGAGGCCGGTGTACGTGGAGAACAGCCCCATCAGCAGGATGATGTAGCGACCACTGAACACCATGTTGAACATCTGGTGTAAAAACCCAAAAGGAATGAAATCCATGAGAGCAGGGAAGGTCCTGCCTAAAGCCAAACCAGGGAAATCAGTCTGTTGTTGGACAAACATCGGCCACATGAACCAAGAGCCCAAAATCTCTACTTCCCCTTGGCAGGGATTAAGGGTGCTAGAGGGGGCACAGCAGCACAGACACCGAGGATGAAGGGGCAGCGTGGATCTCCACAGGGGACCCAGGAGTAGCTGGAGAGAACAAACTGCACTGCACAGCCTAATGCAACTCCCAGCTGGCAGCATGAGTTTGGAACAGGGAGCACAGCCCCTGTCTGCCTCCTCCAGCTCTGCCTGTGTATCTTAACTCCTGTCAGCCCTGAGCCAGCAAAACCAACCTTGAGCAGCAAACAGGAAAAATGCCAGGGAGGGGATATATATGTACAGGAACTTTGCAGTGGCCAAACCCCGCTATGATCCAGCTAAACTTGGGATGATTTGTTTATGTCACCTTGATAACTCGCTTCAGACAACTGAAATTAATAATCTCCTATAAATATACAAAAGGAAAACCAAGGGAACCCAATACTGTTATAAAATTACTCAGTGTGCATGTGTGCTCTTCAGGCTTCCCAGCCTGTCCATGTGCTTCAAAAATTCCAAAGGAGGAGTAATGGGCATTGTAAACTCAAGGGGAAAAGGTTGGGAGCAAACCAAGCTGCAACTCTTTGTCTGAAATGCAAAGTTCAACACGATCTGCCACTTTACCTCATTGTCACTCTTCTGGGACAGAATCCGGCTTTCCCTCACCACCATCCAGACAGCAATCAGAGTCATCAGGATCCCATGGCCAAAATCCCCAAACATCACAGCAAACAGGAATGGGAAGGTGATGATGGTATAGGGTGCTGTAAAGGAAAAGGCAACATTCCCAGGGCACTGTGTGTTAGTCAGCCCAGATTTACCATGGTACAGTTCAGGAATTTAGCAAATATAATTCCCCAGCTTGCCCTCTGTTACTGAAAGCTGATGAGACTCTACTAGATTTCTCTATTAGAGATTTCCACACAGGACAGGCAATACAGATAAACATAATGACTAAAAAAATTTAGACAGAAGTCTTGGACTTTTCCAAGTCTGAATTTACCTGGATTTATTTCCCGATATGTCCCAATGCCATAAGCATCAACAATGTTTTGAAAGCCAGAAGTAAACTTGTTAGTTTTGTTGTACGTGGGTGGGGTCTGATTGGTTTGCATCCTGTTTAAAATAGATGGGACAGTGGATCCGCTGTGCTCCTGTTTGAGAAAAACAAAGGGAAGATCAGCAAACCCATCCTCAGGGCACTGGGGGACAAAGTCCAACACAGCTGTCCCATTGGCACTTGGAAAACTGCAAGCTTGAGTGTTTGCAGTGTGCTTGCACAATGAGACACTGGAGCAGCTGAGGAAGGCTGCCAGGATTCCACTGCTCTCCACTTTGTGTAGCAGGAGTAAAGGTGAACATTGTCTATGCAGAACAGACAAGAAAAAGCAAGTGGAAGGACTTCAAGAAACCCAGCTCTCTCGACTATCTGAGCAGAGGGTGAGTTTGTCAATATCCTGGAGAGCTCCTCTATCCAGACACCAGGACTACAGAGCCCAGCCAGGGTAACTAAGCGTACCAAAGGACTCATGCACACTAAAATCCTCACCATTCCAAGATTCATCTGAACTTTAAGCTTCACACAACATTATCTGTTACTACTTTTATCTCCAAGTCATCATTCCTGCACGCTAAGGAAATAAGCTGTCCTCTGTGAGGGCTGATTCCAACAGCCCAAGGGGATGGTGTTCAGAGGCTCACAATACAGAAAAGGCAATGAATCCATGTGGTGCTGCCACAGCTGACTGGCACAGCATCTACTCACAGTGCCTCTCCTGAGAGCAAACTGGATGGAATCGAGGTCAGCAACAGGACACCACACTTCAGCAATCAAGCACTTCTGTGTCACGTCGATGTTGCACAGGTTCAGGGTGTGGTAAATCGCCTTCATCTTCCGCACTTTGATGAACCAGACGCGGATGTTTTTAGCAGCTGCCTGCAAAACCCTCTGCCGATGATCCTCAGTTTGGTTCAGCACCTTTCAGAGAAGCAGGAGGAAGATGAGGCCAAATCATGGACCAGAGCTCAAGGGGCACCAACAAACCTTTCCCACAGAGAATGAATGACCAGCCTGCTCCCCACACCAGGCACAGGCTGCTCCATGTCTACAGTCTATGATGCACCCCCATATCAATTAGTTCTGCTGAAAGGCTTAAGGGCTTTTTCCAGGGATGCTTTCTGATTACTTTCCTCCTCCAGCTCCAAGGTCAGTGGTTGTTTCAAACAACAAACTGTGCCAAGATCACAGGGAACAATTTTACCTCCACCCAGGTTAAAAGAGCACAGAAGAGTTCTGCAAGTGAAGGGTTTGCTGCCTTGAGAAAATACACAAATTACCCTGGAAGACTTGTTTACTGAAAGGAAAAGGAGAAAGTGTTTCCTACTGAGGGTGTTTTCCAACTGGAACATAACAAACTCTGGCCAAGTCAGATTTCCAGAGTGGAAAGTCTTAGACTGCAGGGAAAGTGAGGACACAAGGCACACGCAGCTTAAAGCAGTTACACTGCTTCTGAGTTCCTGTCTACTTTAAAATATATTTTGAACTACACTGTAAAACTCCCAGCTTGAGACAGCTTCTGTACCAAATAAGCAGCTCAAATTCAACTCTTTTTCCTTTTAGTTTCTGAACCTTTTCTCAAATTTTGTCTCAAATCCCTTAAATCTTTCTACACTATCACATACTGACTTTCTTCCTTGAAGAAAGCACCAGGTATTTCAGAGGTAGCACTGAGATCTGGGTGCTAAGTACTTTTTACCAACACTCAGGCTGCTGCACAAGAGATTAGTTGTAAAGCAGAGGCTCTTCAGGACAGCACAACATGAAAATATAAAGACAAGCAGAAAAAAGAAGAGCTAAGTTAATGTTAGCATTGTTATCTCAGCTTGGAAAATAGTTTAAATATTTTCAAAGTGCTTGCAGATGAAACAGGCAGTTACACAACATGCCCTCAAGAATCAGAACCTACAGGATCTCCCTACACGAGTTCCTCTTTGTTCCCTGGTATGGAGTTCTCTGTAATTACTTGTATATAAGGAATTGCTTAACCCTCCAGAAAGATCAAACCACTCATCCCAAATCCTGACACAGAAACAACTGAGCAATCTCCAACCACCTCTCTTGCACTGGTGGTCTCAAGGTACCTGAAGCTGAAAACATGATCATCTAATAGGGCCTAATATCATCCCATTTTAACAGGATCCAAAGTTTCCAAATACAGTTTTCAACCATATTATTAAAGGAAAAAAAAAAAAAACAAAGAAAGGTCACTGGCCCCAGTTATTTTACCATCTGAAGATCATCAATTCTGGTATTGACACCAGAAGCCATTTCCTTCCGCTCCTGAGGTGTTTCTGGGCAGGGGTAGAGGGAGGCCCGGAACCTGCAAGACAGGGAAGCACCTCAGTGAAAGAGATGGGAAGAAAATCAATCAGTCAGAGGTGAACCAGAGGCACCTTAAGAGAAGTTTCTAATCAGCAGAGATTGCCAAGCTGAGCTTCAGCCTGTACATCACAGGGATGCAGAAGTTTGCTTTAGGCCAAAGCAGAAGCTGAGTGCTAAAGAAAACAGAAGTGGGAGAGAATCCTCTGCTCCCTGTGCTGCCAGTGTCTCCAGGCACTGTCACGAGGCTGGTCAGCCCCCCAGCTGAGGGGGGATGCTGTCATACCAGTGTAACTGCTGATAGAAGCAGTCACTGTTGTCTCCCCTGTGAGAATATCCCACTGATGTCCCATCAGGCCTGCCCCAAAAATCAACACTCCCCTGGTATTTTGCATTCCATAGCACTGCACTTATGTACTTTGAGCATTACAGGCTGGGGAGTGGTGAGTCTGACTGCAAAATGTGTTTCAGTTATTTATGGCACATTTCATTTGCTGTCTAAATATGTGCTCCTGCAGCCACTGTGAAACAGGGAGTTAAGAAATACTAAGTCATGTCAGTGTGTTCCAAATAATTGAGAACTGCCCATCTGTCAGACTTTCATACCCTTCACAGATCTTCTTGACTCTGTTCTTTAGCTGGTCACCTTGGAAGAAGATGATAAATACAGACTTGTGCACATAATCCCCCTAGAACAAAGGAAATAATTGTAGAAATTAGCATTAGATAATTACCAGAGTTCTACTTTTCCTTTTGCTGAGTCTGTTCCTCAGAGCTCAGATATGCACAGCAGGTCAAGAACGTACCCTAGTAACCCTGGAACAGTCACATGGAGAGCAATTTTCTCAGCCTCAGTACAGAATACATGCATTGTATTTGTGTTTACTGAAGCAAAATGCCCCAGGTTGTCCATTATTGACTCTATGCAATACAGTAAATGGGAAAACTTGGTAATATATCCAAAAATAATGAAGATGCAATGAAGTATTTATCAGCATTTAGTGCAGTCAGCTCACCTAGAGAATCAAGCCAAAAGAGTGAATGAAGATTAAAAAAAAGTGGAGTTTAACCAGTGTGGTTCCCAGGGAGGCCAGACACACATTCCTTGCACAGCTGTGTCCGTGGGGGCAGCCAGGGCCCCTTTCCTGCATTTGTTGACAAGTTATTGTTCTACCTTACTTAGGAAATTTTAACATAATGTTTCAAGAATAAGTACATTAGGTGTAACCTCAATTTAAGGAAGTTCTGCACAATAAGAACAAAGTCTCTTCTAGCAGACAGATGATTCCACAGGTCATCTACCAGTGGTTGGTGGGACAAGGGAACACGTCAGCCACACATGAGAAAGAGAGGCTGTTACTGAGCTTCACCTCCTGCTTCTGTGTTCCAGGGCAGCCCTTTACTAGGTAAGAGGAAGGGTGCCCCAAGTTTGGGAAGTGCCCACTGGTTTGAGCACAGAAGACACCGGATGTAAAACCAGGCCAAACCACAACATTTATTATTTATTTTTATATTTATGCAAATGATTCTAAGGTGGATGTTTAAACTATTGATTAGTGAATTAAGTAAAAAATGAAAGGTTCAAGTTCAGCTTCAGGTATTACATGCTGCCCATGTCCCAAAGAGCCCCACTGCTCATTCAGAACTGCACTTGCAGTTTGGGCCAGAGAAATCCATAGGCCCTACCACAGTCCATGTTTTGAGCTGTTTTCCCCCTTCCAACAGCACTCCCCATCCAGCCTCCTACTTTTGTTATAATTAAACGGGAAAACATTTGTTGATGAAGCTCAGAGGCTGCAGCAGCTGCTGGGATGGACCTCACTGCATGGACCTCACTGAGGGACAGAGGCTTCTATCTACAGATGCCCAACTCTTGGATCCTGCTGCTGTGCCCAGGAGCTCCTTTACCGTGACGGGGTCCTCCAGCGGGTTCTCGATCTCGGCCTGGCGCAGGAACACGTTCCCGCGGCACACGCGCCACAGCATCCGCTCGAAGGTGGGGATGCGCTCGCGGTTGATCACGCCAGCCACGAACCTGCAAGGGGACAGCACGGCCTGAGGAGCTGCACCTGAGGCACCCCAGAGCCTCCCACCCAGCACACGATGGCCACTGGGGGTTGGCGCTGCACCAAAAGCTATGAAAACCTTGTTTTAACATTAGTTCTTCAAGAAAAATGGAAGGTCCTCTAAATACACGGAGGTAGCACACAACAAAACAACTGCAATATAGCACAGGCTCTGGTTTTGAACAGAATGAAATAATCTTTAAAATGGTATAAACATCTGCTTATAGGAGAAACAAATGCATTTAGATATGCAGTTTCTAGCCTTCATTCCCCTACAGTCCTGATACATTGGCTGCAAGCGTTACAGTAGCCATGGCTACCAGTGACTATGTCCTGGGCTCATACTTACACTTCACTGGACCAAACCCCCATGTCCAGATAAAGTATTACACACGCACAAGGAAGCCTGGAAGCAGCTGATAAAAAGGATGTAGAACTATACAGTTATTTCAGACCATTATGTGCCCACACTAGTTACAATTTTCAACAAAGCACTGAGATATCAGAATGTCTGAGAGAAACAACCAGACATGCTTACATGGAACAAACTGGGTTAATTGTTTGGTGCAGAGAGAAACTTGTGAAGCACAAACATGAAATGGGAAGTTAATATGGGCAGGAAAAGAGCAGAGAGCAACAGCCAGTTTTAGATCAGTTTTCATGGGCTTGGTGTGGAAAGTTCCACAGCTGTGCTCAAAACATTGCTGCTTCCACAGGCTGATAATCCCTAATCCAGCAATCCTGAACTGCAATTACCCAAGTCGGAGAGGGGCACCTCTTCCCATCTCGCTCGGCTCCAGCAGTGAAGAGGATTCCTCCAACAGGTCTGGATCCGCCATCTGCTGATGATGCAATTCAGCCTGAATTCACAAATCAATTAATATCTAATGAAACCAGTTAGTGGCATGCAGGGAATGAGGAGCCAGGAGATAGTTGTGGGAGACAAAGAAAGAAAAGAAGAAAGGAAAGAAAAGAAAAGGAAGAACAAACATAAGATGGCAGAAAGAGGAACGAGATGACAGAAAAGACAGCAAGAATCACACATGGAAGGAGAAAAACAAGAGGAAAAATGGAATGGCTCAGCAGGGCTTACATACAAAAAAGGCTTGAGGATTGTTGCAACAAAGGGGCTGGGAGATATGTAAGTCTGAAGAAAGGCAGAATTCAATAAAAATTTCAAGTTTTAAACACAAGTGATGTTCCCAAGAACCATTTTTAATGGCATAAACCAGAGAAACACACTTGACTTGTGTATTTCCCCAGATATTAAACTAATTTGTCCTTATTCATCATCAGACATAAACACTGCATAGAGCAGGCTGTCAACATGGCTCATCTCTTAGCCAGTCAGGCACTAAAACAGGACAGTTTTACACTGTCCCTCTTTGCAACTCATTTGCAGGCTAAAATTCTTAGGAGTATGGCTTGTAAGTGTCAGAAATTCAGGTCAAGGATGCACAAATCATATCGTCCTGTGCACCATCTTCACACTTGTCCAACCCCGCCTCACACTTAGTTTTACCTCTGCAGCTTCTACAATGAAATGCCAAAGATTACAGCTGCTGAGCACAACCAGAGGGCCAAAGTCTACCCCCTGTGGTATGCAGGAGGTCTTTCCCACAAAGTCATCAAGGGAACTTGCTAAATCACACTGGTAGGCAGAGTTTGACCCAAGGACACATCATATCCACACACACACGCAGAGCACAGCCTTGCAAAATCTGTGGCAAGTGCAGTAACTTGGCCCCGGTCTCTGTATTTGGGCAATAGTTGTGTCAGAGTGAAAATCTCTCCAACACTTGACCTGCTTGTCAAATGAAAGTGTTTGCCATATACAAGAGAGTTTTTGCAAGGCTGACACCAAATGCAGCTCAACTGCTCGTACACACTCTTGCTGCAGCTTAGGATGTTATGTGAGGGAGGCAGTCCTTCATTTGGCTTGGAAAGGCAACACAGGGAATTCCTGATCCTTTCAACTTTAAGGCGACTTGTTGCAACATCAAAAACTGAATGAAAATTCAGTTCATAGAGAACACAACTAAAAAAAAAATTTTGGTACCTGAAAATGAAACACACAGACCAAACATCCCAGCCACTGTTTGACGTCTCGGTTTCAGGATGTTGAAGAACAGTAATTTACAATTGTTAGAGGCTTGTATTGTATTTCCAGTAATCAAGACACAGTTTGCAGTAATTTTTTGTGATGTGCAGCACATTTTAGCAGACGACTCATGAAAAAGGACAGCACATGTGACACCTTTGGATTTGCCTCACCTGAGAGAAAATTTGTTATATATGTTTAATATTAGCTTGGCTCATTTGTCCTTTTTTCAGGACAAGTCCTGTTTAGAGGGAATTAAAAAGCTCAACAGTTTAGAATAAATGTAGATTAGACTAGTTTAACTAAAAGAAAAGGTGCTTTTGCATTACAAATTCCATGTTCCTTAAATTCATTTCTTAACAACTCTGATTTTATGAGCACACCCTTTCTAGAAAGGCAATGGCACAGCTACAGCATCTCTGCAGCAGGAAGGATAACTAAAGCACTGCTGGGAGATTTAATAGAAATAAAAAATTGAGACTATGTGGAAATGGAAAAGCTATCCAGTTCCAGTGAGAAGAACAGGATTCTGGGAAATCTACTTTGAACACGAGTTTTTGCCAGCAGTGAGTGAAATGTCAGTTATTGTGGAGTATTTTTTACTAGATAAGGTCATTCAGGATTGGAATCTCCCAAGCATTTCCAAGGCAGTAATCAAGAAGCATAACACAAGAGCTTTCATTACTAAACATTTTCAAATTGCTTATTGACCCTGATCAGCATCCAGATCAACACCTTTAATCTCAAAAAAGGTTCAATTTCTCCACTCATGATTCCAGCCCTGCCCTGTGACAGTTTTGGATGCCCAGTGCAAGCCCATACAATTCAAGCCCCTTCCAGGTCACAAACAGGACAAAAATCAATGTTCACAAGAAATAAAAAGGATTCATGTCACCATCTATTAACCCAGAGCCAGACAGAAGTGACAGATGCAAAGCAAACAGAGAAAAGCAGATGGCAGAAGAGTCAGAGGGAGGAAGAAGGGACTGCATGCCATTAACCGTTACTTTTCCAGTCTTCTTTTACGCTCACACTCTAGGCAAAGCTCTCAGAGAAATCTCTCCAGCTCATATCCCTCTTCATAAGCAAGGACAAGAAGACTGAGAAAAGGAGCATAATCATCAACATGGTGTGTTGGAACAAGAAATGGCTGCTTGGACTGGAAGGGTCACAGGAAGAAAAAGGGGATGTTTTGCCACCCTCCCTCCCCCCATGGTCAAACTCTGGAGAGCAAATGCCAAGCATGAAGGAATTGGAGAGTCAGCCATTTCTTGTGCAACTCATTACTATGAATAATACAATCTTAATTAGAAGTTATTGTAGTCTTCAAGTGTTGAAAGTGCTGTGCAATGGCAGCATGGAGGAAGGGAGTGCTGGCCACTCCAGGATGGTGAGCAGAGGCAGCTCTGGGCTGCTCAGGGCTCCCCTCAGCTGTTTGCTGAGCACAGAAAGCTGAGACAGGTTTAAACTGTCCACACTTACATTTTACTGAACACTACCTGTAAGCTGTTTTGTTTGCTTTTACACAGAGCAGCACATGTTATTTGGTGTATTTCATTACTACAGAAAAGTAGTAATATCTAATAATAATAGTAATATCTAAGCTGAACATATCTAAGCTTTCTGTGGCTGGTTTGTGAAAGGCTGTGGGTGACCTGCCATGGACTGCTTAGAAAATTGATTTTGATCTTTAAATTTGATCCTGCTATTGAAGAAGAGCAGTGGTCAGAGAAGACAGTAATTAACAAGACCAGGTTGGACAGGGCTTGAAGCAACCTGATCTAGTAGGTGGTGTCCCTGCCCATGGCAGGGGGTGAATGGGCATGAGCTTTAAGGTCCTTCCCAACCCAAACCAGTCTAGGATTCATTCTCTACATAAAAGTGCTCAGCACTTGGTTTTACATGATACTCAGAACAGGCAGTGCTACTTTAACACAGCAAAGTAATGGATTATCAGGTTAATCACTTCAGTGAACAATCAACACTCAAAGACAAGGGGGTTTTTTTTGTACTGAAATCAACCCCACAACCCAGCAGCCCCCACACCAGCAGCAGTATCTGTGTCAGCAGTGACTGTGACTGGCACAGGACCAACCTTGGTGCCTGAACAGGCAAATACCTTGTGCCAAAACAACAAAAAACAAACTGTTAGATAAATGGCCTGAAGAGTGCAGGAGTCCAGTTCCACTTAACAATAGCTCTTGTAAAAACCAGGAACCATTTCTGTTAAGAATTCTTTGATCAAATCCTAAGATTAGAGGGAACAGGACATCTACTCAGCAAAAACATGTCCTGAAAAACATACAGGAGCTCTTTGAGAGAACTGCCAAGACTCTCGAGATACTTCAGCTTTACAAGGAAGGGTTATGTCTTCTCCCAAGCAGGATTTATGTCAGTGCCATGAATGACATTGGAGAAGCTGCTCTCAGTTCCAGAGAAAGTTGCCAGTTCCTGGCTCAGATGGTACTTGACAAAATGTCGAAGACTTTAAATGTCAGCTTTGCTCCACAACTGACCTCTTGAAGCTTCAGGGCTTGATCAAAGGCTCAATTAATCTATTACTTCAGTGGAATTTGTATTGTGACCCTGATGAGTCTCCACATAACACTTTAAAGGCTGAAGAGAAATTCAGCTCAATCCTAAGTCCTCTGCATGTACACCAAAGACACACCCACTGGGGACAGTGCTCGCTGTAGCACCAAATTTTGGGGCTGTTGATGTGCTTTCAAAACTACTCACATCTTAATTATTTTACACAATTTTTAGACAAACCATTGACTAACTAGAACAAGCCCAAATCAGCATTGTAGCAGGTAAATCATGGGTAGCTATGTGTACTGCATGAAAAATGGAAAACAATTTGTGCAGCTTTCTCCAGCAAAGCATAAAATGACCCTGCTGTCCAAAACAGCAACTAAAACTTATTTGAGAATAAAAATGGTAATTTCTATGAGAAGAATCAGCTCCCCAAGTGTTAAACCCCACCGGTATTCTGACCTCATCAAAAAACTGCTGAGTTTTACGCAGTATAAATTTTAATTCTGTCAGCTCCAAGAAGTTTCTCTTCAGAGCCTCCTGGTTGGTGTTGATTTCTTTAAGCTCATTTTCAATTTTCTCAAAGTTTGCCTGGAAGATGTGAAAAGGAGAAAGAAAAAGGACTTAAAGCAATTCCATAATTGAGGGCTGTTCAGTCTGTAAACACACAGAGGCAAGTGAGATGCTTCACATCCCCACCCAATTCGCATGGATTTACAGGTGCATCTCCAGCCTGTTGTGGCACAGATCCAGATCTGCCACATCTGCAGATAACTGCAGATTTCTCACACTCAGCTCGACTTTTATGGACTGGATTGATAGAATTTCTTCAAATCAATAAAATCATGGTAAACTTTATGATCCACCATCATAAATCATGTGGTTCCAGGAGTTTTTGGCTCATTTCAGTGGTGAAATTCCTATTGAGTACTCTCATTTCTGTATTCAGGCAAACACTGCCCAGTGTGAGCTGGCAGAGCTGCTTCCAGGGACAGCTGCAGACTGAGCTAATGCCCCCCTGCCATTAAATTCTGCAAGCATTGACCAACAGAGACAAATTTCCCTGTTTCTATCCAGAGTCAAAGACTAGTTTAAGTCTTAACACGTCATTACCTCCAGGTCAATCATGTCACGTGGAAAAGGCACCTCCGGGTTTTCGCCAGTGTCCATGATAGGAATATTTGCCTTTTTAATCTCCTTCTCCACAAACCCTGCAGAGACAGCATTAAAAGTGTTAATTTTGACACTTCAGTGCCAAACAGTTACCCCAACCTGCACCTGGCTCCAACAGCAGCTGATTCCTTCACCTCCTATTCCAAGATTGCCTGACTTGGCCAGAGTTATCTTTTGAGAGGGAGGTGGATCCCTGGAGGCAGTGAGCCATGCCTGTGCCCTCACCCTTCTGCTCTGTTCCAAATGCTGCCATGCAGCTTCAGCCTGCCTTGATTGGTTATTTTTTTAAGCAAAAGCTGCACAGCCAGAACCACATCAACCCCATCGGGAACGTACGGAGCTTTCGGTCCATCTCCTCGCACCTCCGGACTTCATTGACGAATTTACGGTGGAACACGTTCACGTCGGGGTTCAGCTGCAGGGAGAGACACGGGACTGAGCAAAGCCCCACCCCCGGGGCCGGTGCGGCGGGGCCCCACCGGCTCCGCGCCGCAGCGGGCAAGGGGGCGGGGCCGGCCGGGGCTCCCGGCGCTCCCGCGGGGCTCCCGGTGTTCCCGATGCCGCGATCGCCCCGGAGCCGCGGGGTGCGCAGGGGACACTCACGTCGCGGAACTGGACCTTGCCCAGCTCGCCCAGCTCGCTGACACAGCAGTACGCGGCCTCGGACTGCAGAAAGAGCTGGGCCAGGGTCATCTCCTCGCTGCGGAACAGCTCCCCCATGGCGGCGCCGCTCCCGCTGCGGCCTCTGCGGAGAAGGGCCGTGAGAACCGGGCCGGGACCGAGGCCTTCCCGCCTCCGCCGCCCTGTCACAGCCCGGCCGCACTTGGACACCACCCCAGCCCGGCCCGGCGTCCCCACCCCATCCCGTCCCGTCCCGTCCCGTCCCGTCCCGTCCCGTCCCGTCCCGTCCCGTCCCTATCATATCCAGCCCCGTTCCGTTCCCCAACATTACCTGCCGCTGCCGCCGCCGCTGCCGCCGCCTGACCCGAGCCGGCTCCCGTCCGCGGCGTCACCGTCCGCGCGGGGCGGGGTCATGCGCACGTCTCCTGGCGACCGCGCACGGCCCCGCCCCGGAAGCGATGGTAGGCGCGGCCCCACGCGCCGCGGTCGGTGACGTCACGAGCGGTATGGTGGCGTGGTGTGACGTCATCGGGAGCGTGTCCTTGGCGCGAAGTCGCGGCCTCTCCCCGCCGGCCCGGCCTGGTCTCGGTGGGGCCGCGGGTGCGGCCCCGTGTGCGGCCCGGGGCAGTGACATCCGCGGCACAGTGTGAGCGGGGAGCAGCCCCAGATCCAGCCCTTGTCCCCACTGGAACAGGTCGACTCCAGCTGAGGCTCCAGAGGGGAGGCTGCAAATTCCCTGCCATTGCCTGTTCCTGGTGAGTCTCCGCAGCAGAAAAGGGGCTGAACTGAAGTTAATCCAGACACAGAAAATGACTCCTGGCATTCCAGGGCAACTGGTGTGGGCACAGAAGCACCAAGTGGGGCACCTTATCTCAGTGAACTCCAGGAACAGATGTACATCCCTGTCTGGTTTATCTGGTTCTATCCAGACTGATCTACTCAGGCAGATTTTATTATTATTAATAATAATTATTCCCAAATGAAAATCCAAAGGTACAGAGATGCATTGGAGTCACACATGGAATGAATGTCAAAGACTTTAAATATCAGCTTTGCTCCACAACTGACCTCTAAAAGCTTCAGGCCTTGATAAAATGCTCAATTAATTAATAAATTAATTACTTCAGTGGAATTTGTATTATGGCCCTGATGAATCTCCACATAACACTTTAAAGGCTGAATTCAGATATTCAGAATTTTTGAAGAGAAATTCAAGGAGCTCTATTCCATATGTGTCCTATCCTATACCTGAATCCCTACACATTTATCTGTGGAAGCCCACCCTGGAGCAGGTGACCCCAGGGACAAACAGCTCTGGGGCCTTGGATTGGCTGCATACAGTTATTTTCATGGAACTCTCAGCAGCAGTAAACACTGGAAATAAATGCTCTGGAAAAAGGTCCCTCCAGGAAAGAACAGTGTACAGAAAGCAGCCTGTTTTCACTATGTGACAGAGCCACCACGTCAGTGGGGACAGTGAGCGGTCACGAGGCAAGGACGCAGCAGGGAAAGTGCTGACTGCTGTGGGCATTGTGAATGAACAATGTCCCTCTGCATCTGTGGGATGCCCCGTGTGTGAGCTGGGATGGATCATTTCTCCCAGTCTGCCCTCAGGCAGCTGAGCTGGGAGGAGCCCAGGGCTCTCCCTGGGATTTGCCAGCCAGTGGCAAAGGCCAGAGAGCAGACTTGGCCTCGCAGGAGGTGCTGAGAATGAATAACTGCTGTCTAAGCTATAGAATGAGGGAAGCTGCCACCTTCCCAGTGTGCCCACAGCCTTCCCAAGAGGCAGCTCTGTCCGTGGGCACTTGGTTCCCTCTGGCTGAGCCAACCCCAGAAACAGTGAACGGTCTGGGCAAGGTCTGGCCCAGGGTCACTCCCAAGATCTGAATTTTCTTCTTCCACATTCCTGGCATGTTCCAGCTGGCTTGTTGCAAAGTCTGTGGTGGTGCCTCCCACATCTCCGTGTTTTGAATCATTTAGAGTTTTTACCACTAAATCCACAAGTAACACACTGAATTTGGGCTGTTTGCAAGCATGTGCACTGCAGCATGTCCCACATTTAAAGTCTGGTGACTGGACCTGTAGAGGGCTCAAGAACTGTGGAGCTGGGAGAGCTCCTTTAGGGGGAGTGCCTAGCTGCCTCCTAATTCAGGAGTGAATTATCCTTCTCTGTGTTAAATCTGTGTGGAGACGTGTTGCACCCTGTGTGTGCCTCTTGTACATTCACATACGTGGGACAGGGCATTCCTAACATACAGACGTTTTCATGATGTAACTACTGAATTCAAATTGTAGCATTTCTTTAAAATACTGAAAATCAGGCTGTCATAGTCCTGGAAAAAAACCCCAAACCTAAATATTGGCAAAAGGTCTGAACTTCCAGCTGAACTTCAACATGTGCAGTTGTTTAAACCAGCCTTCAGTGCACACAGCTGTGCCCAGACGGGACAGCTTGTTTCCCACTCTCTTCCCAGCAGCTTCCCGAGCCATTTACTGAAGGATTTTGTTTTTTCCTCCTGTTACTTCGGTGCCTTTAGACTGAGGGTACAGAAGGGGAGGCTGCAGTTCCAGAGCTTTGCATTCCTGGCTGAGCTGTGCTAGTGTTTGCATGCAGAGCCATCGTCTCCCCTCCAACTATTTTAATCATTTCAAAAGGGTGGGTCAGCAGGCATTTGGCAGCGGCTCCTTTTCTATAGCTGAGGTGGAGTCAGCCAATGACCTGCAAGCCTGGAAAATTTTGCAGGGCCGTTCCACTGGACGGCTGTGCGGAGCTGTGCCATTTGAATTTCAGCACAGACACTCACTCACTGCGCTCCCCATTCCTGGCGCGTCTCCCAGTGCGGAGTTTAGCTGAGGCTCGGGCTCAGTTTTCCCTGCTCTCTCCCTGCAGTGACAGCTTCTCTGTGAGCCAGGACTCCTGAGTGACCATGGAGGACACCACCTTGCAAATCATCGAGCCACCCACTGTTTCTGAGACCTCGGAGGAGCAAGCGCCCGACGAGCCCATCAAAGCAGACCAGATCAACGGTGTGATGGTGCTGACCCTTCTGGACAAGATCATCGGAGCGGTGGATCAGATCCAGCTGACCCAAACACAGCTGGAGGAGAGACAGCAAGAGATGGATAGCGCAGTGACCAGCATCCAGGGAGAGCTGACCAAGCTGACCAAGGCACACACCACCACCAGCAACACTGTCAACAAAATGCTGGAGAAGGTGCGCAAGGTGAGCGTCAACGTGAAAACGGTGCGGCAGAACCTGGAGAAGCAAGCAGGGCAGATCAAGAAGCTGGAGGCCAATGAAGCGGAGCTCCTGAAACGCAGGAACTTCAAAGTCATGATCTATCAGGTAAGGAACTGTTTCACTATGTATTTACATCCTGCTAGTGGGTGTTTTCTTTGCTGAGGGTCCTGTCACGCTGCATGTTCAGCCCAGCTTTCTCCCAAGCTCCCCAGATTGCCTGGCAGTCCAAACTGAGGCGGGTCCCCCGTCACTCTTATTTGTGGTTTAACATTTTCTGTGTGTCCTAAGATAAAGTTTGACGGAGTTGTCCCATTTAACAGGAATTTTAATGCAGATAGGGAACGAGGCCCAAAGAACTTGCTGCAATGGGCCAGAAGTATCAAAATAACCCGATTTTACTGCTTATCTCAACAAAGAGCAATAGTGCTCTGGGATCTGGAAGGGGGTGTTGTAAATCCGTCTGCCAACGTCTCTTCTACCAAGAGACACCATGTGTATGGCTACGTGGAGACTGATAATATTTCAGATTTGTGACATTCATCTGGTAACAAGTGATAGTAACCCCAGCCTCTGGGTTAATCTGTCCAACCAGGGCAGATAGAGCTGTCAGAGAAAATCCAGCCCAGCCCCCTGAGTTTGGCAGTGCTCGGGGCAGCCTTTTCTGAGGGCTTGTACAATTCCCATCTTCTTTCTTCTGCATCCTGCAAGCCTTGAACCTCCTTGTTGTTTGGTCTCAATAACAGCTTTGGTTTGCTTGATGTTCACCCCCTGCACTAGGTGTTGGAGTTTTCACTTAACGTTAAACAAGGGGAGAGAGAGAGAGAGAGGAACATGATTCAGTCAGGTTTCCTGCCCAGAGTTAGTTTTCTGCATCAGAGCAAGCTCTTCTATTGGGCCACGGGAGAAATGTGAGTGAAACAGTTAATGCTAGAGTTGGAAACCTCTGGGTTAATAATAGCCAGCACTAGGAACAAATGGAGAAGCTTCGAGTGCTGATCATGGGAAGAGAGAGAAGAAAAGCAGAATAAAAGGGAGAATGGTCCTTACTGTGAGGTTTGAGGGTGAGAGGCTCATGACAGGCTCAGGGGTTGGACACAGACAGGGCCTGTGGGACTCCTTGGTTCAGAGCTTGAGTATTTGTTGTTTTATCACGGCTGAAAGGCCAAAATAGTGAAGCCTGTTCAGATCATACAGGAAACACAACTAGTTAAAGCCAGATATATATGTATGGATTTATTACAAGCTTTTTGTATCAATCTATCCATGGAAAAATAAAAGAGAAGCAGCAACCACTGCAAAATGAGAGGAGTGAAGGGAATTGTTTAAACATAACATTCCATGTCAGTCACGGAAATAGGTAGGAAGTGGCAAGGTTCAAGGTCCTTGGGAAGCATCCCAAACATCTGCAGGTCAGTGTTTCATGAGCAGTTTGTCTTGTTTTGATGTGACTTATTGAGCAGAGTTTCTTTTTGAATATGAAAAAGCAATCCTGCTTCAAAGACTTGGGGCCTGCCCTTGCTGCTGTGGTGAGGACGGAGCAGCCTCGGAGAGAGTCGTTTGGGCAGGGGCTGTGCCAGGGACCTAAGGAATCATGGAGGTATTAGGGGAAGAAATTATTTGGGATAATTTCCCAGCATGGCATTTAGTGTGATTTGAATGTCACAGAGCACAGGTAAGGAACTCTCCAGGTTTGCAGCATGTGAAATGGAGCTGTTTGTGCCCTCATGGACATGCTGGCTCTTCCGTGGGAGCTGGAGCAGACCTGGTCCCAGTGGGAAAGCATCCAGTGCTGGGGTCCACCCTGAGGGTTAACTGAGGAGTTCGCTGTGCTTTCCTAACAGTGTCTACAGTTAAAAACAAATAATTACAAAATAACTCTCATCTAATTCAGTGTCTCACTTCTCAGACCCTCCCCCCCACCTACCAATGTGTTTGTTGGATACTTTACTGGTCATGTAATTAATTCTGCAGTGCTGAGCACATTATCGCTCCTCTTTGACTCTGGGAAAGCTACTTTCCCAAGCTGAGGGTGACTCCTGTGTGTTTTCAGTTGCTGTGGCAAAAATTCCAAAGATTTGTTAGTCTTTTCTTTTGGAGAGCAAATGACAAACTCATCCTAAGAGATGTAAAAAATTCCATAATCCCAGCAGTGGCTGTTTTTGGGTGAGAAATCTGAGCAGAACAAGAAGTCATCCTCTGTAGGGTTCAATATTACACAGTTCTGCAGTTGGAAGAAATAAAGGAGGTAAAGATAAATGAGCTCTTTGCTGGTTTTTGATGTTTGATTATTCTCTCAGCATTGAGTCCTGAGTCTTCAGCCATTGTGGAGGGAGTATTTCAGGGCTGCAAATAAGACCTTTTGCACTTTGGAGGGAAATCAGACTGTCTGTGAGAATTGTGTTTTGCTTGGTGTTGATTAGGAGGAGATGAAAACCAGATTTTTGTCAGGGAAAGCCTGACCTGTGGCATGATCCTGAGCACATCTGCTGGGTTAGTTTCAAAATTTGGGGGAAAAATTGCAGGACTGGATATCACTCCCACATCCTGGCTGAGGGGAAGTATTGAGCAGAACATTTACAGGCATCACTCTCAGTCCATGATTGCGTTCTCTCACTTGTAACTCTTTGAGCTGATTTTGCCAGGAGCTGGTCTGATTTCTCCAAGTTAAGAGTTTTTGTATAGACTTAATGTAGGGAATTAGATAAATTCTTTAGAATAAAACTCAAAAACAACTGTACCCCTCCAAATTGCCCCATCTTTCTCTTTTGAAAACTTGGCAAGCCAAAGCAGAGGTGACAGCTTTGACAGGCCACTGTGTACACAGAATTTACCTTCCTAAAAAGTCTGATGTCAATGAGTGCCTGCACTGCTCAGCAGCCCTGGGAACCGAGCTCAGAGCTTTCTTTGTGCCTCTGTCCCAGGCTCCTGTCTTTCAGAGAAATCAGGACACGAAAAAATTCCGTGAGAGTGGTTGCTAAAAAAAACAAACTAAAGTGACTTCATCCCAAATCTCCTGGTTTTAGGATCCTGAACCTGGGGCTGGTTACTGCAGTTCATGGTTAAATAATGGATGTCCTGTGCAAGCAGCTTCTGCTCTGAAACCAGACTTTGTGCCGTGTTCAGCTGCAGAGTGGCACGTGGCAGTTTATGTAAGCTTGACATTTTCCCCCAAATGGTTTTTTTTGACAATTAAACTTATTCCTGCAAATGCCAAAGGCTGATTTTGTTACAACCGGACAAACCCTTGCAGCACTCGGCACGCACACGGAGTATTGAATTTCCAAAGTGTGCCGGTCCTTTATTTTGAGGCTCGTGTGGGCGCCGGGCTCTGGCAGCTCTGGCTTAGGATGTGCAGTGTTTTTGTTGGGAAGAGCAGCCTTTGTCTGAGGGGTGTGAGTGTGTGCTCCCCATGCTGTCCTGTTCAGAGGCTCCAGTGGGGCTCATCTGCTCTCCAGGGGGCCTTGGTGGCCGCTCTGAGCTGTGTGGGATGTGAGTTTCTGTGGGAAGGGCAGTGCTGTTGAGAGAGCAGGGTGGGACCTGGATCCCAGCCATGCAGTGTTGGGTGGGTAGGGCTGGGCAGGGGAATATAAATAGCCCAGCCTGGCTTTGTGCTCGCGTGGGCCTTATACGGATGGGAGCAGCAGTGAGACTGTACATCGAGAGAAGGAGGGGTGGATTTCAAACCCACACATTAATGGGACAGATTCAGAGACCAGACCTGAACTGCCTTGGGTTTGGGTGTGAGCTCGTCAAAAGAGAGTGTGGAAAAGTACATGAGCTCAGGGAGCTGAGGAGAAGCACAGGGCAGGCACCCCAGGGCATACAAACCCACTGCCCCCAGGCTACAGCCTTTCTGCACTGCCCAAACAGAACGGCAGCTGCCTTGGGCTATGGTTTTGTTTCAAATTAATCATTCAGAAACTCATTCATGATGAGTCTAATGGTAGTAGAGCATTGACAAGAGCCAGGAAGATCCACAGGCCTGAGGGACAGCCTGGGTGGGTGACGTGCCTGCAGTTCAGTGGAGCTTACCCAGCTACCAGCATTAAAAAGTAAATAGGAATTTCCAAAGCAATTTGGGTGACAGCACTGAGACAGGCATGGGCACCAGATACCCATGGGGTGCTTTTCCTGCAAGACCAGCTGGCTTCATGTGGCTGAGAGCTCTCTGTGCTGGAATATCCATCCCTCTTCCCAGTGGGTCACAGCAGGGAGTTTCATTGCAGCAGCAGCCACTGTATTTATTTACTGATAATACTTTAAAATAAAAAGGGGGTTTCACTTTCACTGCAAATCCAGTCTAAAGCATCTTCTGTCAGTGCTGTCTCCATTGCAGGGGGACCACATGAATATCCCGATGTACAAAAATCTTGCATATTCTCTGCATATTATGGAATTATAAGAATCTCAAGATAATAATTCAGAGGAGACTGAGCCCTAACAAAAAGTCAGGATGTTAATAGCTCTGACTCTTAGGATATTTTTTTAATGCAGATTACCAGTCTACCAGTAGACAGCTCTGGAGCATGGATTTCTCTGTTGCAGTCTAGTATCAACTGCATTAATATTTAATTGCTCAGCTATTATTTATAAGCAGTTGGTGCCAGAACTGTTTGCTTTACTAAAATCCTTTCACCGTTATAGTTCCAGACTGAGCTGTGCAGCCATAAATTGTCTCAGAGCACAGGGCCAGAGGCTGCCCAGCCATTGGGATGGGGTTAGATTGGATGAGTAGTGGCTCATGGAAACAAACCGAAGGTAATATCCCCTCCTGATCACATATTCCTCCCTCAGGCCTCTCATCTGCACAACCCAGAAGGCACAGCAATGACTCATAAACTATTCAGCAACAGGCTTAGAGTTCTTTTATCCCATTTGGGAGTGTCCTCTTGATTCTGCAAGATCTCCCATAACTTACAGGGCACCTGAAGAAGTGGGTCCACTGTCCAGCTGCAAGACAGACAAAGAGCAGAAACAAAATGTGCAGTATCAGTAAAGGAAAATCAAATATTTAGAATAAAAAGGTCTCAGGATGTTTAGTCTCCAGCTTTAGAGGATGCAAATGTCAGTGTCTGCAAAGCATCAGTATTACAAACCCCATCTTTGCTGCTTTGCTGTTCAGGAGCAGCTCCGGAGTCATCTATCAGCTCAGACAGATTTATCCGGGAGGAGTGGATCTGAGAGCAAAGCCAGTGGTACAAACAGACTGATCATGGCATCAAAACTTTTTAATGCTGTCAGAGGGGAAAAAAAAGCTCCTTTCCACTCTCAATCTATTTACTTCTCTGTTTCCTACAGCCCTGCGTCTCTTCTGACTCATGAAAGGCAAAAGCATTTTTCCAAGCACAGCCTCCTCCTCTCCCCACCCTCCCTCCCTTCCTTTGCACCAGCTCTGGTGCCTGTACCAGGCTGCTGTTTCTCACAGCTCATGAAGCAGATCCAGCTTTTCAGACACAGCGTCCAGGACACCGGGTAACTGGATGTGCCTGATAGAAAGAAGTGCCAAGCAGATTGCACAACACTCAGAATTACAGAGGCTGGGAGGACTCTGCTAGTCAGGGAGATGCTACTTGAGAATGAACTATTTATCCCTCTAACATTCACCTAATCCCAACTTGATTTGCTTTTCCCCCTCATATTTTAGATCTTTTTCTCTCAGCAGGATTCCTTGGTGACTTCTTACTGCAGGACTCAAAAGTCTCATCCTTAAGGCTTGAGCCTTCTCTTTTTATGAACCTCTTGGCACTATTGGAGACAAACTTTGTCCAGTCCTTGGAACCCAGAGCCAAGGCCATGCCTGACTTTGCTATGTCACTGGGTGCAGAGGTCTGGGAGCTGCTGGGAATTACCAGCACTGGTTTAGGGTAGGGTCAGTACATGACAAAACCAGCAGATAGAGTTCTGGAGTTGCACCCGCCTGTTTCAATCTCTGTAGCCTCTGCACTTCAATCAATAAACACAGGGGTTTAAAATCACCACCCTTTTTTCATGCTCTTACACTTACAAGTAAACTCTGAGTTCAGCTACACCACAGCAAAGGGAGACGTGTCCCCAACAGGGAACACAGAATCCCTGTGACTGTGAGCAGAGTCTGGCCCTGTGGCAGTGTCAGTGGGAATGTGCCTGAACCCACAGAAGGGATCTTGTGTTTCCTGGGACCTTCTGAATCAGGGACAGACACTCCTCCATCTCACAGATCTTTGTTGACTCTCTTTTCTGTCAAATTCTGCTTCCTGGCTTCTCCCTTGACTAAAACATACCCCTGTGCCTTTTCTCTCTGCCTGTTCTCGTGCTAACCCGGATCACTGTCGGCGTGTTCTTAATCAGATTCCCGGCAGGAACAGGTAAGTGTTTCCATTGTGCTTCCTTTCCCCGGCCATTGAAACGCAGTTTTCCTCATCTTAGCCCGAGAAGATGCCGCGCGTGTGCCTTGAGTCTTCGCCAGGGACTGCCCTCTGAGCCCGCCCGTGGAGACAGGCCCAGGGCAGCAGAAGACACACGAGGAGGCAGCAGTTTAGGGCCTCGTCAGCGGCACTCCCCGAAGATCTCTCTGAACCTCTTCTGAAGCTCTGGGAGCTGCTGATTCCGAGCCTTTGCTTCTCGCCTGCTTGGGGCTGCCTCGGGCTCTCAGACCTGCAGGGCTGATCCTGCTGCTGACTAATGTGCTTGCTGCATGAGCGTGGGTGTGAGGAGCTGGGATTTTCCCTCAGGCGATCTGGGAGGGAGGAGTTGCTGTGTGGTTTGCATGAAGGGCAAGTGGCCAGGGGCAGTTGGCTCTGCTGGCGTCTGCTGTGACTGGGCAAATCCCACCTCTTCTTTGAGCAGCCCTGGAACACCCACCTCCTCAGGCTTCTTGTGAGCATTAGTTTGTGATTGTGAAACGGTTTGAAGTTGTTGTTTTAAACAGGTAAAACAGGCAGAGAGCAGAAACTGTGACATAAACTTCCAATGCCTTGGGCATCCCCTGCAGCATCTCCCACTTCTGTCTGCCCACAGCCCCTGGCAAGGCTTGCTCAGTCAGGCCCTGCACACACTGGAGTGGTGACTTTACCTGAGTATGTTGTTTAAATAACATTTAGGCCACAGAGGCCACAGTGGCCTATTGCCTTCCTGCCATTCTGCAACTGGACAAAACTCCCCAAGGTGCAGCTGCCCTTTGGGGGTCACCCAGCAGCGTGTGCAGCACTGTCCAGTGGGAGTGGCCACCTGGGTGGACAGGACTATTCCAAGAGCCAGGTGAGGGTGAACCAAGTCCAGGAATTGTGGTCTCTGGGCAAAGCTGCCAGGGAAAACTTACCCTTTTTAAGGAGAGTATCAGATGTAAGAAAAGCTTTTTTTTTTTTTTTTTTTTTTTTTTTTTTTTTTTTTTTTTAATCTAGCAAAAAAACCTCCAAAAACATCTAGCAATCTAGCAATTTCAGTGTTCACAGAAAGGATCTGTTCCACCATGGCACTGGAGAGGAAAGCACAACCTCCTCTGTGCAGGGTATCTGGACGCTCCTGAGCCCTGCTAGGCACAGGGTGCTTCTCAGGCATGCTGCTGTTAATCAAGAATAGCTGAATCCTCCTTCCCATGACTCTGCTGGAAGGTCAGCACAAAACAGTGTCCTCTGAGGCCTGGCAGAGCAGAGCTGTTATCATGGCAACGGGAGAGCAGAACTTGTTCTCCTCTGGCACAGTTTGAGCTGACCTGGAGGGCTGTTCGCTGCCCAAGCTCCTCCTAATCCTCCCAGGGCCAGGCTGTGCTGCCCGGGGTGGGCAGAGGGAGGGCTGGGCTGCAGGAGGGGCTGCAGGAGGGGCTACAGGCTCCAGCTCCGGCACTGGGATCAGCTCGATTTGGTCATAGTGAAGCCTGGGAATGTGAGCTGGTCATTTTCTGCACGTTATGGCTGCAAATGTCAACCAAACTCACTGTTTGTGCTGTTTGCAGTTGTGTAAAAATAACGGAGTGAAATGAATTGCAGATGTGATTTGCATGTGCATGTGAGAGCCTTCCATTAAACCTTCCAACTGGAGACTGGAGTGGCTGGGAGTGCTGGGACTCTGTTCCTTACACACTGACTGGGAATGCAGCTCAGCTCTGTGTCTCCTTGGCCTTTTATACGCCAGGGGAAGTGTTTACGTGTGTTGTAGCAACCAGGCGGGTGTCCATGGCCGTGGGCTGCGGGTGACTCACTGCCAGGGAACTCGAAAACAATGTGAGATAAAAGCCCACTCAGGGGAGCTGGGGAGAGGCTGCTGCGGGTCCAACAGCTCGGAATTGTTTGAAGTAGGAGGACACAGGGCAGCTGGCAGCCAGCTGCCTTTGGGACTGGCTGTGGGTACTGGGGCCCCTCTGGGTGCCCACAAAATCCACAGATGGACCGGCCCAGTGCCAGGGGGCTTCCCAAAGCACAGCTCATCCCAGGAGGTCTGTGCTGCAGGGATAACACAGGCTCCCTGTCAGTGTCCTGCTGCTGGGTGCAGCTCTGCACTGTACACAGAGCAGGGCCAGAGTTTGCTCCTGCTTGTACCAAAATCTTCTGAAAAATGTTGTTTACCCGCTGTCTTTGTGCCAGTTGGATCCAAGCAGAGAGGACAAAACTGGTTTGCCTCTGCTGATTGGGAGCCAGGTTTTGGAAACCCCAACAGGCAGGGATGCCAGGACCCAGGATTTTGGACTCGCCCACTTCAGGATCAGTGTTTTCCAAATAAAAATAGAATGCCTGGTGTTAAAAATGTGGCTCAGCTGGATGAGTCATGAGTGAAATGAAGTGCAGAGAGCATCGTGCTTTGCTTGGAGCAGGGATTTGTGCAGCAGCCACCCGTGGGCCTGGGATGGTTCTTGATTGTTCCAGTCACGTCCCATTATCCTCCTGTGTCTGCAGGCATGTCCTGCCCACACCAGGCAGTTCCCCTTCCCCTCTGGAGAAACCTCCCAGGCAGGGAGGAAGAGATTCTTGGTGGCTTTTGGGCAGTGCCTGGGTGCAGGGGGGAGGTACATGCAAGGGGTGCTCAGCAGAACATGCCCGAACATTAAGATGTGCCAGAGCTGTGGGTGTTTTTGCACCAGCTGTGCTGTGCCTGAACCCACAGGAATGCTCCCTGAATGCAGGTGAGCTTGGACTCTGGGTACTTCCCTTAGCACACTGCTGAAAATCCTCCAGTGGTCCTTCAGCTGGTTATCTATTGGTCAGATCAGCAATCAGTGAGGAAGAGGTGGACTGGGGGAGGGAAATGCAGGAATTATACCATGCCTGGGAGAGAGAGAGGCCCCGGGAGCAGGACATGAAGGGTTTCCCAAATACAGCTGGAGAAAAGCTCTGGGAAACAGTCCCAAGGGAGGAGGCTGGGATCTTCATGTGTGGGAAGGGCTGTGCTCCCTCTGTGCCTCTGGCTCTGGTCCATGAGGTGCCTCCCCACAGAGGCAAGAGCAGAGCTGTGAGTGCTCTGGGGCTGGGGTTGGGCTGGGGCATGGAGCAGGGCTGGCAGAAGAGGGAGAAGTGCCTGAGTGCAGCCTGTGCCATCACAGAGCTGGCAGCTGCTGCTCTCCAGCTACACTACAGGACCAGGGAGAGCTGCAGGCACCCCAAGAGGGTTTGCTTCCACTGTCCCATGTGTCCAAAGCTGCTGCTGGCCATGTCTTCGTGGCTGTGAGGGAAGAGCTGCAGGATGCTGCTGAGGCTGGATGGGAGCATTGCTGGTGCATCACGTCACATCAGAAAATTCAGTCAGGAGCTGGACATGCTGGTGTAGCACTAGGAAAGGTTGTTATTTATGTGACAGACGTGGAGTTACTGAAGTGGTGTTTTTTTCTGCAAACACATACTCTGGAGCTCACAAGGGGCTGATAGGATCAGGGTTTGCAGGATATGGCCCATTTCCAGGGACAACCATGCCAGCAGAGAGGGGGATGCCTTTGTTCTGTCTCATTGTGTTGCCTCAGAGGGAAGGAAGTGGCTGGAGTTCCTGATGTTCTGCTGGCTGGGCAGGGTCCCTGGAAGTTTCTGGGATTACTCTGGCAGGTGTTGTTGTGGAGAACAGGATCTCTGCCTTCCCCATGATGTGGGTTTGCCCTGGACTGACCTGGCCCTCTGGAGAACGTGTGTATTGTTTTCTGCTGAAGTGGCTCATCAAATGAAGAAAACACATGTTGGCCACTTCACTTTAATCTCCACAAAGTATATGAGACCTGATGTGTGATCTGGAGGGTGAAGAGCTTCACCCAGCACAGTTCTCTGCTCTGAAGAAAACCCAGAATGAAGTCTCTACTCCAGCAGGCTCTGTGTTTTCACCACAGACATTGCAGCCTGTGCCATCCTCACTGAGCCCAGTGCTCCATCGAGCTGGCTTTTCACTGCTCACAAAAGTTTCTACAGATGCCCTTGTGCTTTCAGAACTTCAGCTGGCCCAATGAACAGTACCTATGCTTGGGAAAAAAATGAGAAAGCAGCTGAGAGGATCTGGATTTCACCCAGGTGAAGCTGTGCTGGAGGTCATGTATTCAATGAGTTGTGTCACTTCTCCAGGGGTGCAAGGGAAGACAGGGCTGGAGACAGTGCAGAGGGCTGGGCACAGCACCCATGTCTGCAGGGAGGGCATATCCTCCTGCCTCCGTGCAGGAGCTCAGGCCAGAGCCACAGAGTGGCAGTGACCTTGGTCAGGCAGGACACTGGCAGGACACTGGACAGCACTCAGCGTGAGGGTGTGCACACACGCTGTCCCTTCCTGCGCTGAGCAGGGACTGGGATGTTCTGTCCCATGGCAGCACCAGGAACACCCCTCCTCATGCCTGATGGAATGACCATCCCTGGTGTCCTGGCTCTTGGCACCCGTGCAGCTCGTTCGTGCATGGCTGCAGTGGAGCAGTGGCAGCTGCTGTGACACACAGAGCATGGGAGGTGCTGCAGCAAAGTCACCCTGCTGGGTCCCAGGGCAGCTCCCCAAGCCGGGAGCAGACAAATCACTGCCAGTGTTCCAGGGTTTGATGTGCACTTCAAGCACTTGGGGTACGTCAGGGACTGCCCATTGATTTCCCTGGGCCTGGTTCCTGCCAGTGGAGGACTGGAATCCCATCCTGGTTCCGTTCTGCTGCTGCCTGCCCCAGGGCTCAGAATGGCCCCTGCCTGTCCTGCTGCTCAGGCTCTTCTCCAAACCTTAGCCCAGCAGCCCCAAGTGCTCTGTGCCCGTTCCACACATTGCCCTTTGGCTGCTGCTGGATTTCTGACAGCGCTGGTCCTGGCAGCTCCCACCCAGCTCTGTAGATTAAAACTGCTTGGGCAATAAATTTCTGAGCGTGAGCTGCAGCCCTGCAGCTGTGATGCTCTGTACAGTGATGGGCTATTTCCAGCCTGTCCTGGGAACAGAGAGGTGAATCACTGCAGCAGGGACGCATGCTATGTGCTGCTCAGATGAAAACCAATCCCGCTCCAGACCTGTGCCCCTCTCCCAGGCACATGCTTGTCCTCTGCCACTGGGATCAGAAACTTGGCTGGCTGAGGCTTGTGGAGAAGCTGAATGAATCCAGCCTTGTCCCAAGTAGAGCTGTGTATCCTTGCAGACGAGGCTGTGTGAGTTGGGACCACTGTCTCCACCATCTCCAGATATGGACTCAGGCAAATTCTCTAACTTATTCCCCAGTAGAGAAATAGGAAAAACAGGGCTGCCTTCTGCATCCCAAGAGATGTCCCAGCCCCACATCTGGATCCTGAGGCCTTGGGAAAGTCTGAATGCAGGCTGGGGGCAGCCAGGACAGCATGTGCACGCTGGTGCTGTGGCCAGACTCTCAGCTCTGGCTGTGCCTCTGCAGCCCTGTGGGGCTGCAGCTGCACCTGGCCAGGCCAGAGACCTGAAAACCACTGTCCTGCAGCCAGGAGTGAGGGGCTGTGATGGCCAGGTCCTAGGATAAAGATGAAACTGGGGGGCACAGAACTGTGACATGGGCAGAGAAAGAAGAGAAAAGGCTCCAATTTCAGTGCTGGGCTGCCTTTCCCGTATTTCTGATGTCACAGATAAGTTTGGAGCCAGCTTAGGGTGAGCAGAGCTGGTGCCTGAGTCCTGGTATGGGAGAGTCCTAAGCACATCCTCTTCACAATAACTTATCAGGTGCAGTAAAGGAGGATGAGCCCAGGCCTGAGGTACCTGGGTGTGTTTAGCTGGGTGGAGGCCAATGGATGTCTCTGTGGCACCGTGGGAGGGAGGATGGGCTGGCTCCAGGGTTGCCGGTGTCTGTGTGTCTCACTGGCTCCGCTCTGTGTCTTGCAGGATGAAGTGAAGCTCCCATCTAAACTGAGCATCAGCAAGTCCCTAAAGGAAGGTGAAAAGCTGGAGAAGGAAGGTGAGGGTGAGGAGGTCCCTGTGGGTGAGGACCATGCGGAGGAGGACCACATCCAACTCTCCTCGGATGAGGAGGTGGAGATTGAGGAGATTATCGAAGAGTCACGGGCAGAACGCATCAAAAGGAGTGGCATGAAAAGGGTGGATGACTTTAAGAAGGCATTCTCAAAGGAGAAGATGGAAAAGACTAAGCTAAAGACCAAGGAAAACCTGGAGAAGACCCGCCACAACTTGGAGAAGACCCGCCATAACCTGGAGAAGAGGATGAACAAACTGGGCACTAAAATTGTGACTAATGAAAGGAGAGAGAAGATGAAGAGCTCTAGGGACAAACTGAGGAAGTCTTTCACCCCTGACCACACCATCTATGCCAGGTCCAAGACAGCTGTCTACAAAGTGCCACCCTTCACTTTCCATGTCAAGAAAATAAGAGAGGGTGAGGTGGAGGTGAAAGCCACAGAGCTGGTGGAGGTTGGTGGAGAGGAAGGAGAAAATTCAGATCTGATGCGTGGGGAGAGCCCCGACATGCACACACTGCTGGAGATCACGGAGGAGACTGACGCGGTACTGGTGGACAAGAGTGACAGCGAGTAGGACAGGCTGCAGAGCACAAGGGTTGTGGATGACAGCTGAACACATTATCACTCACATTTCGAGCTCTCCCTGCCCTGGAGCCCCAGGGAAGTGTACACAATGCATCCTTCTTACCCTGCAGAGCTGACGCCGATCCCCTGCCTGCTTGTTCAAGGTGTATTTTATATATTTTAGTTTTAGCACATAAACATTAGGAACACGGAACTGTTTTTCTTACACTACTAAATCACCCTCAGAGACCATTCCTGCTGCAGCCTTCTTGCCCCACACCTGAAGATGGGCTTTGAGTGACAGGGCCCTGACTCAGCTGGAGAGTGCTGATCCAAGACAATGGCTGTAGAGCTGAAAGTTATGGCTGTAGAGCTGAAAGTTCAAGAGTCTTCCATAAGAAAAACCTGGTGTCAAAAAAGCTTCCTGCAAGTAGCCCACCAGCCCACCCCACCCGGCCCCCTGTGCCAGGCTGCACAGCCCCCCTGCAGGCAAGGAGACTCCCAGCACCCAACCCGGCTGCTCCTTCGGGGGACCAGAGGAACTGGGATGCAGCCGGTGCACGGGAGGGAAGAGCTGAGCAAGTCCTGTTGATGGGCAGCGCATGGCAAAGCTGAGCTGGCGTGGGGCAGGTGGGGCTGCTCCTCTCTGCCCTCCCAAGGACTGGGTGGTCTTTGCATGAAGCCTGGGCCTGCCATGGGTGCCTGCAGGGTGTCACACAGCTGGGGCCCACAGCTCCTCCCTGCTGTGCCCCAGGGCTGTGGCAGGAACAGCACAAGCTGCAGGCTTCCTGCCGGGGTCACAGAGCTGGCTGCCAGAGATGCAGAGTCCATGGCAAGTGCCAGGGGCAGGGAGCAGAATGGAGATGGGGTGCTGGATCACAGAGGTGGTGGCAGCAGGCAGTGAGGTCCACACTTGCTGCCCTGGGAGAGGGGGACACCCAGGCAGCGATGCTGGAGCAGCCACCACGGCTAGGGACGTGTTTCCAGAGGGATATGGGATGCACTGCTGCCATGTGAGGCTCTAGACCATCAGAAAGAGGCCTTGACACCTGTCCGGCACTGGACCTCGAGCACTTCTGAGTGTCTGCTTTCTGCAGGGGTCCTGGCACAGCTCAGGCTCATATTCATGCCCACATCCTGTGCTTTCCTTTCTGTGTCCTGCTTTCTGCAGCTTCACTCCATGCCCTGAGTGAGGCAGCATGAAGGCAGCACATGGAGGCTTGGGGGCTCTGCCTGGCTCAGCCCCGCTTGGCTCTTACATACTCAGCCCCCACTGCAAGCCTCAGCCCTGCATTCCCCATCCTGCTCCCCCAGCACAAGGCTGCTGCTGTTCACATAACCCACTATATAAACTTGCTTTTCCTTTAAGAATTATTTTCCTTCAAATTGTCCAGCGCTGTCCTGGCCTTGGGGTCCTGCCACAGCTCCCCTCCACACGGTCCCCGTGTGCCGGCTGCAGGCAGCCCTGAGACACCGGTGGCCCCGAGGCTCCCGGTGTGGGGAGGCACTGGGCACTGGCTCTTGGCTGCTGGTGGTTCCCAGCCCAGTGTGGGCCCCAGCTGTAGGTGGCCTGCCCTCAAGGCTTTCCTGCAGCCCCACAGGCAGTTTTCACGCGGGTGTTCTCTGAGCAGCGGGGCCGGGACAGCAGGGCCAGAGCGGCAGAAGCCCAGGTGATCCTCGCCTGTCCCTGGCTGTGCCCAGGCAGCAGTGCAGCAATAAAGTCTCTTTTGTAAACCACCTGTGCAGCCTGTCTATGGCACCGGGGAGGGGCTGCCACACGAGGACTGATCCCCACAGCCCTGCCTGGGGCTCACACTCAGAACCCCAAAGGGATCCATCCCCAGAGCTTCAAGGGGATCGATCTCCACAGGCCTATGGGGCTGATCCCCACAGCCCCAGAGGGACTGATCCCCACAGTCCTATAGGATCAATCCCCACAATCCTATAGGATCAATCCCCACAGTCCTATGGGATCAATCCCCACAGTCCTATAGGATCAATCCCCACAGTCCTATAGGATCAATCCCCACAGTCCTATGGGATCAATCCCCACAGTCCTATGGGATCAATCCCCACAGTCCTATAGGAACAATCCCCACAGTCCTATTGGATCAATCCCCACAGTCCCAGAGGGACTGATCCCCACAGTTCTATAGGATCAATCCCCACAGTTCTATAGGATCAATCCCCACAGTCCTATGGGATCACTCCCCACAGCCCCAGAGGTACCCATCCCCACAGCCCCACAGGGATCCATCCCCGTTTGCCCCACGGGGCCGATCCCCCTTTCCCCACGCGGGGGCGCTGCTCCCAGCGCGGCGCACGGGCCCGCCCGGGGCGGCGCGGTCCCTTTAAGAGGCTGCGGCGGCGGCGACCGCGTGACGTCACGGCGCTGCCCGGAACTCAGCTGGATTTCCCGCACGGCTGTTCCCGGCAGCCGCCGCCCCCCCGGCCCCCTGCACCGCCTCTGCCTAGCGAAGCCCTGCGGCGGGAGGCGGTGCCATCCGGGAATAGCTGGGGGGGGCAGTCCCCTCGCTGCTCGCCGTGACGCGACACGCGACGGCCGCGCTGATTGGCTGTAGGAGGCCGGCCGGGGTGGGGCCGCGCGAATGCCGAAACGCCATTGGCAGCATGACGGTGACGTCACGGCGGGGTGGGGCCGGGCCGCGGCAGGTCCGGTCCCTCGGCGCAGCCGGACGCGATCGCCGCCGTCACCGGGAGCCGCCGCCCCGCCCGCCGGGACCGCCGGTGAGCCTGGGAGGCGCGCGGGCGCTTCTCGTCGCCGGGAGCCGTGTCCCCCGGGCCGGTTTGGGGCCGAGGTCGCCCCTAGGGCGGGCCGGGGCGGGAGCGGGGCCGGCGTCGCGGGATAATGCGGGGGGGGCTGTCCCGGCTTCCTCGTCACTGGAGGGCCGAGCCCTGGTGCGGAGCGGGATCGGCCAGCGCGGCCCGGGTCGATCTTCCGGGCTGGCACCGCACACGGCCCGGCACAGGCGCAGAGCCCGAAACCGGCTTCTCGGAAAGTGAAAGGCGTCGGGACCGGCAGGGCCAGAGGAGGTGCGGCCCGCCCGGGTCCAGCTGGGGCTGGGCCGAGGCTGACACGGCTTCGGGCTTCCCGTGCGGAACGAGGCACGGGCTGGTGCGGCTTGAGCGGGCGCTGGTAGCATTATGATGATGGCTGGAGTCAGAGCCAGGACTGGGAGCCGAAAGGGTGGCCCGGGCACAGCCGGCTTGGGATCTGTGGAGCTGAGAGCTCAGGGCTGTCACATGCCTCTTGGACTGCAGCAGCAGCTCGGGGCCTGTCCCCGTTACTGTCCCCGTGGGTGCTGGGTGTGACGAGCAGAGCAGTCGGGTTCTGTAGCTCGGGAGAACGAGCCGCCCGAGAGCCCTGCGGGGGCTGACAGTGCTGCCCACCGCTCCTGCCCCCCCGGCTCCCGGCGCTGCGCTGCCCGTGTGTGGATGGCTTCTGTCCCAGGGGCCGTGGGACACCCCCGCGTTCCTGTCGGAGGGACACAGCCACGAGACTGGCACTGCGGGTGGAACTGGGAGGGTGGGCTGGCCTGGGCCCGCCCCCTTTGCACCTGCGGGGCCTGGCCCTGCCCGGTGTGCACATCGAGGAGTAGACCCCGCTTCCGCCCCGACGGTGATTGCTGTCACTGTAACACCCCCAGTCTTCTGCTTCCTGCGGATCTCTTGGAGCTGCTGGAGCAGCGGTGGCGGAGGACAGGAGGGGTGTGGGCCGGGTGTCCCGTGCCCTGGGGTGGATGGTGACAGTGTCACACGCAGCTGCTGCAGTGGGAGTTCCGCGGGGATGGACCTTGGAGAGCTGTGATGAGGAACAGCAGGCCTTTGCATGTGGGGTGATTGGAACTCGTGCTGAGGATGTGAGGTTGCCCAGAGCCATCTCCCTCCTCCTGTGGCAAATCTCTGCATTACTGTTTCCCACCTCCAAGGCTGGCTTTGAAATCGCTCCAGAGAAGCAGAGCCAAATTCTTCTAGCAGCCTTTCTAAACTGGCTCTTGTGCTGCCAGAGCGACTGGCTGCTGTGTCGAACAGTTTTCCATCAGTCTGTTGATGGTTGTGTGGAAGAGGGGGCAGCGAGGTGCCGGGTGCAGGGACTCTGTGAAGTGTTGTTGATGGCATCTGTCATGACCCTGTGATGGCACTGTGATGATGTGGCCTGTGCAACACTGTCAGTGACTGAGCTTCATCCTACTCATGTCACTGCAGGGGACATGGAGTCCCGGGGTCCTTCTAAGGCCTTTTCCAGTGGCTCCCCTATACACATTGCCCTAGGGCTCATTGCTTGTTGTGGGGGCACACGTGCAGGGTGTTCCCAGGTGTGTCCCAGAGATGAGAAGGCAGACAGAAAGCAATTTCAGGGTTGCTTCCAGGGCAGGCCCATTTTGAGTGGCATGGTTGGAGTGTGCAGAGCTGTCCCAGAGGCTGCAGGTAACACTGTGCAGCTGGGCCTGACTCCTGTGCTCTGCCCATGCAGGGAGATAAAGAAAGATGAACTTTGGCTCTTGAGCTACTTTTAGCAGCTCTGCTCTGAACTCTGGGACAGCATGTTTACCCCTGAGCTTGCATCATGCTGTGTTGGTCCTGGCCATGTCGGCTGCTCTCTGGCTCCATTCCAGGGACGGAGAAGAGACAAACCACGGAGACGGGCAAGCCCAGCAGAATCAGAAAGGTTCAGCCCTCAGATCTTTAACCCAGGCAAGGGTGGCTTCCTGTTGGTGGGGCTGGCCAGGCAGAAGCTCCTGTTGGGGTTCCAACTTCCCTAATAGTGGTGGCTGCTGCCACAAGGAGTGTCTTAGGGACCCTTTTCCTCCAGGAATGTTGGAGTGCCTTGTGTGGATGCCAGGAGGAGCTGGAGTTTAGTGCTGCAAGCTGGCTTGTCCTGCAGCTGTTTGTGGCAGTGGAAGTGGCTGAATCCTGTCCAAGCGCCGCGTGGCAGCCTGGGAGCTTTGGTGCTCTCAGACTGGGGCTCCAGCAGCGCTCTGAAATGCCGAGATTGTGGCTTTCAGGTGGAACATCTGCTTGGATCACGGCTCCGGATGTTGCATCTGGTTCAGTTTCTGCAGCCTGGTGGGAAGTCTGCCTGTGAGCCGCTTGGCACCGGGCGCTGCAGGCGCTGCCCAGGTGCTGCCATGCCGTTGCCACACTGTCCTCCTCAGAGCTGCAAGCACGGTTCTGCAGGAGCTGTGCTGGGGCAGCAGCTGCTGCTGTTTCCGGAGGGGCTGGTGCAGCCCCCCCGCCCCCGGTGCGTGGTGCAATAGGAAGCGAGGCGGCTGAGCTCACCGTCCAGGCAGGGCAATCCCTGCAGGCTGGTGGGCTTTCACTCTTGCCTGGCCTGTGCATTTGTTGGGTTTTCCCACCAGCAGCTCCGTGGGGAAGTCCTGCACCACTGCTGCTGCAGGAGTGAACTCCAGGATTGAGTGGAAGGGCTGGAGCCCTGCAGCTGCTGGGGCAGAAGGAGCATTCCCTGAGCTGCTGCAGCTGAGAACTGGCCACAAAGGGTTGAACCCTCTGTGGGATGGGGGCTCTGCTGTGCTGCCCCACACACAGCCCTGGCCCTTGGTCTGCAGCATCGCAGAGGCTCTGTCACATCAGCCAGGTCTGACTCCAGAGCTGTAGGAGTCTGTTGTCTGCAGGACCTTGTATGACCACTGGCTCTCTTCTCTCATGTTCACTTGTTGCTCCATTGAAAGCAGGTTTGGTTCATGTGGACTTCTCTGAGGATTGCACCAGAGGGTTGTAGTTCAAGGTTGATGTCCTGTGGAGGCTGATCCTGCCTTTGGGGCTGTTCAGTGCTGTGAAATACTAAAAACGTCTCTAACTCCTATATCAGTGCCAATGTCTGTCCCCTCCTGGTGCCTCAGCTCACAGAGAATGTTTCCTCTTTCTTTCTTCACAGCCAGATAAATGGGGAAAGAATCCCTTGGGAGAGAGGCCATGCAGTGATGCTGCATCACTCAATGCAGGGACCTTTGGGAAAAGCAAACCGCTTTCTTCAGGGAAGTGACTGCTGGTGTCATGCAGAGCTCTGCCTTCATTTGCCAGCACAGCTGGAGTCCCCTTGTTAGCGTCAGTTTGATTTCCATTGATACAAGTTGTGAACTTGAAAATTGCTCCTTCCTTGTTTCTGTAGTTTCCTGGCAGTCTCCGCCTTCCACCACTTACTGTAAGCTCCACAGACACTTCCCTGCCTCCCAGCAGGGCTGACCAGGGGTGCCTTTGAGACCAAATTAAAGCCTCATTCCTACCTGTTGCCAGTGACCAGCCTGCCTGTGCCAGTTGTCCTGGAGCACTGTTCTCAGGGCTCACGCCCTGGCTGTCTCTGGTTCTGTCCAGGAAGAACCCTTTCCAGGGCGTTGCAGTAGTCACAGCTGGGTCCTGGCAGGAGGGAGCCAGGAGCCCACTGGGAGCCAGCTCTGAGGCACCTGTGTCCCCACCCCTCAGGTCTCCGGAGCTGGCCAGGATGGCGCAGTGGAACCAGCTACAGCAGCTCGACACACGGTACCTGGAGCAGCTCCACCAGCTCTACAGTGACAGCTTCCCCATGGAGCTCCGGCAGTTCCTGGCCCCGTGGATTGAAAGCCAGGACTGGTAAGGCCTTTTGAAATGCCAATGAGGGGATTTTGCTTCTAACACCGACCCACAGGGGTTCAAGTGGGCTGGAGGAGCTCTGTCACTTTCCCTGGGCCCCTCGTGTGGTGGGAATGGCCTCTCCCTGGGGCTCATGTGGCATCGAAGGGAGCAGGACTGTGCATGGAGTGGGACTTCGTGTTAGACCCTGGACCAGGAGAAGAGGTAGCTCTGAAGCAGGGGGATGTCCCCATCCAGGGCTGCCTAACAATGACCTCTGTTGTAAAGGGGGCTGACACAGAGCACTGATCCCTGGATCCTGTCCATGAGCATGTGGGACGTGCTCACAGACACCAGGTGCTGGTATGCACTGTCTGCCTGGTGCTCTGGTCTGCTTGACCAGATGGTGATTAGTCACAAGTTGGACTCGATCTTAGAGGTCTTTTCCTACTTAAATGATTCTGTGATTCTGTAAGCTTCATAGGGGACGTGGGTGTGAGCAGAGCCCCCCTGCATGGTCCCCTGCTTTGCCCCTTGCCCCATGCCAGGCACTCAGGGCTCTCCCTCCATTGTACAGGGCATATGCTGCCAGCAAGGAGTCGCACGCCACGCTGGTGTTCCACAACCTGCTGGGGGAGATCGACCAGCAGTACAGCCGCTTCCTGCAGGAGTCCAACGTCCTGTACCAGCACAACCTGCGCCGCATCAAGCAGTTCCTGCAGGTGAGGTGGGGAGTGCCAGCTTGGCAGGGGTAGGCATGGTGGGGAAGCTGGTGAGAGTCCAAGCGATTCCTTGGCACAGCTCACCATCCACAGCCCTTAAGGATGTGGAGATCATAGGGATTGTCTTGTGCCTGCTGACCGTGGGGTGTTTGACCCTTTATAGAGCAGGTACTTGGAGAAGCCAATGGAAATAGCCCGCATCGTGGCTCGCTGCCTCTGGGAAGAGTCTCGCCTCCTCCAGACAGCTGCCACCGCAGCCCAGGTCAGTGGCCAGGTGTCCTAGGGCTTCCATCTTGATTCCTGACAGCCAGGACACAGCCTGGGTGTTCTGGCTTGATGTGGTGAGCTGGGTGCCCCCATCTCTCCTCTCCCTGACCCTGTGCCGTGCTGGAGCTGATGCTGAAATGAGCAGCCAGCTGCCAGTGTGTGTTAGGGATGGGCTGAAGGCCCTGCAGAACCTTCTCAGGCTGGGAGGGAGATTCCTTGGGTTACAGCCCTGTCTTTATGCTCTTCTTGTCCCCTCTGCAGCAAGGGGGACAGGCTACACATCCAACAGCAGCAGTAGTGACCGAGAAGCAGCAGATGCTGGAGCAGCACCTGCAGGATGTCAGGAAGAGGGTGCAGGTATGTGTCTACCTGGGCACCTTCTGATCTCCCCACCATGGTTCTTGAGTGCTTTGAATGAAATCACATCTCTTGCCTTGCAGGATCTGGAGCAGAAGATGAAAGTAGTGGAGAATCTCCAGGATGACTTTGATTTTAATTACAAGACTTTGAAAAGCCAAGGAGGTAATGACATCTCATTAGCGTTTGCAAACCACAGTGTATTCCTGCAAGGAAACTTGCTGGAGAGGTGTTCCAGCCTCCATTCCCAGCGGGAATTTGCTCAGGTTCAGGGCATTTGCATGGCAATTGGAGAAACCTGGGCTTTTGTTTCTGCCACTGATGTTGTCCTTGAGGGAGCTGAACTGAGCTTTGCTGTAAGCACAGCACTGGGATGGGGAGGGATTGGCCTCTGTGGGTACGGGAGAACCGTGGAGGTGCTTGGACGCTGCACCAGATTCCTGCTTGGCTATAGGGTGCCTGCACTTTACTGTGAAAGTGTTGTGTTGTTGTGGCACTTGAGAAGGTGGGAGGAGTCCATATGTGTGGCTGAAGCTTTTCACCTCTGCACAGACATGCAGGACTTGAACGGGAACAACCAGTCAGTGACCCGGCAGAAGATGCAGCAGCTGGAGCAAATGCTGACAGCGCTGGACCAGATGCGCAGGGTAAGTGGGGCAACTGGCCCTCCAGATTCCCCTGGGTGCACATCCCCCTTCTTCAGGGTCAGAGTTTGGTAGTTCCTGCATGGCCAGAACCAGGAGCAGTGCAGCAAGCACAGCCCTGAGTGACTTCTTCCTTGCTTGTGAATGTGAAACTTGTGGGTCCGTGGGGGAAGTCACAGGGTGCTGAAGGTTCTGCTTTCTCTTGTGGCAGGGCATAGTGAGCGAGCTGGCTGGGCTGCTGTCAGCCATGGAATATGTGCAGAAGATGCTGGCAGATGAGGAGCTGGCAGACTGGAAGAGGCGGCAGCAGATTGCCTGCATTGGTGGCCCACCCAATATCTGCCTGGACCGGCTGGAGAACTGGTGAGAGCTGCCTGGGACTGTGTCAGTCCCCAGAGCAGTGGCACTCATACACCTGCTGCGGAAATGAGCTCCTGGTCTCTTGCAAAATGGTTTCTTGCCAAATGATACTTGCACATGTGAATATAGCCTGCAGACTGAGGAAGGATATTGGGCACGGTGCTGGAAAGGTGTCCCGCTGTCCCCAGCTCCATGCCTGAGGAATTCTGAGGCTGCTGAAAAATTTCTGGCCCTGAGGTCACCTGGGCATGTGCAGATTTTGTTTGTGATGCATGGCCTAGAAAAATGCTCTGGGCTTGGAGCCACAGACACACTCAGTTCTTGACTGGTTTGGCATGGAGAGTGTGTTCTTGCATGGGAAGAGGAGGGCTCTGCAGGCTGGACAGTGTGGGCTTGGCAGCCAGAGCTAATGCTGGTTTTCCCTGCTCCCCTAGGATAACCTCTCTTGCTGAATCGCAGCTACAGACCCGGCAGCAGATCAAGAAGTTGGAAGAATTGCAGCAAAAAGTATCCTATAAGGGTGACCCAATTGTCCAGCACCGGCCCATGCTGGAGGAGCGCATTGTGGAGCTGTTCCGGAACCTGATGAAAAGGTGCTGAAGGCAGGCAGGAGCCGCAGGCAGTCCCAGTCATGGCCATGGGTGGAGGGTGGGCAGTGAGGTCTGACTGTGGTGTCTGTGCTGTTCCTGCAGTGCTTTTGTCGTGGAAAGGCAGCCCTGCATGCCCATGCACCCCGACCGGCCCCTTGTCATCAAGACAGGTGTGCAGTTCACCACCAAAGTCAGGTGGGTCACCTCCCTGAAGGTGAGGGAGGGCAGTGTGGGGTCGCTGTGTGAAGATGCTGCTGCAGATGCAGCCCCCAGCTTACCTGGGGAGCGCTGGTGCTGGGAAGGGATGGATACCAGCAGGATAGATCCCAGGGAGATGATCCCAGTGGGCTGGAGTGCTGCCCACATGACTCAGTGCAGGGCTGGCTGGGGATCTGCCATCTTCCTGGAGGCAGCTGGCTTCTGGTAAATCCCGCTGTGGAGGTGGGAAGCATCAGCACATCCCTGGCCAGCTGCTGCTCAGCTGGGCCGTGTTCCCTGCCATCCTCCATGGAGGGAGGCTGCTCTGACACCGGGCTCTGCCTGGAGCTTCCTTGCCCTTTTCCAGCTGTGCCTTCATGGCAGCCTCTGGCCCAGAGTAGTGTGGAGGTTGTTTGTTCAGAGCTTGGTTGTGGGTAGTCAGCAGCACCAATGAGCTGCTCAGGATGTTCAGGGCAGCATCAGCACCTCCCTGGTTCTGGGGACAGATGCCAGGGCTAACGTGTCCCTGGCCAGGCTGTGGTGTGCCCAGGGCTGCTGGAGGAGCTGATCCATACTGCTGGCTGTGCCAGGTGCCCTGTGGAACAGGAGCAGTTTCTGTGCACAGGATGTTCATGCTCTGTGTCTGCTGACTCTTGCAGGTTGTTGGTCAAGTTTCCAGAGTTGAACTATCAGCTGAAAATCAAAGTTTGCATTGACAAGTGAGTCCTGTGCTTCCCTTCCAGTGGCACTGGGTAGACTTACTGGGATGGGATTGGTTCCTGCTGCCCTTGGATTGGGCTCAATCACCAGCGTGGCCCTCAGTTCAAGGGGAGGGTGCAGGGTGTTGCTGAGTCCTTAGGGTTCACCCTCAGGTGGGGGGAAGGCCAGTGGGGCTCATGGGACTTGTGCTGGGATGCAGCTAGCACTGCACATCAGCTTGTCTGCATCAGGGTCGGAATGCCAGTGCCATGACCTCTTGTCTCTTTCCCCTTTTCTAGGGACTCTGGGGATGTTGCAGCACTTCGGGGGTAAGTGCACTGTTTGCTTTGGTCCTTTTTTCTTGTTTCTGCTTTTATTCCTGGCAAACAAGCTACCACACATTCACTCCAAGACAGCTCTGTCAGCCACACTCTTTCCTCTTCCCAGGTCCCGGAAATTCAACATCCTGGGGACCAACACCAAGGTCATGAACATGGAGGAGTCGAACAATGGCAGCCTCTCAGCAGAGTTCAAACACCTGGTGGGTACCATGAGCTCCTGGGCTCTTCCTGTACGGCCACGTGTGGTTGTGCTGCTGCTGCAGCCTGAACCTCTCTCTGCAGACCCTGCGGGAGCAGCGGTGTGGGAATGGAGGCCGAGCCAACTGTGATGTGAGTGTTGGGGCCCTGGGAGGGGGACTGGCTATTGACAGGGGCAGCTGAGCTGGGAGGGGATGCAGGAGCCCTGCCCTGAGGCAGGGGGTCCACTGACACCAGTTGGCACATTGGCAGCTTGCCAGGCCAGCCCTCAGCAGCTGTGCTGGGTCTGGTGGTCATCTGTGGGGCTGAGGGTGGGTGTCTTGTGGTGCTCATGGTGTCCCCTTCTGCCCCAGGCCTCGCTGATAGTCACCGAGGAGCTGCACCTCATCACTTTTGAGACAGAGGTGTATCACCAGGGGCTGAAGATCGACCTGGAGGTGAGGCATGGGTCACTGCATTCCACCACCACGTGCCTGGGTGGAGCCCTGGAAGTTGTCCCAACCCATGGTCACATCCTCTCTTTGCAGACCCACTCTCTGCCTGTGGTGGTCATCTCCAACATCTGCCAGATGCCCAATGCCTGGGCATCCATCCTGTGGTACAACATGCTGACCAACAACCCCAAGGTAGGGCTGGTGTGGGAAGGCAGCAGGGTAGGTATCAGGATGGGGGTGTCACGGTGAGAGAGGGAAACTGAGGCCAGGGGTGAGGCTGAGGCAGTACCTGGCCCTGCTCCTGTCCCATGTCTCACTCAGGGCTGTGTGTTCCCTCGTGCAGAACGTGAACTTCTTCACTAAGCCACCCATTGGCACCTGGGACCAGGTGGCAGAGGTGCTGAGCTGGCAGTTCTCCTCCACCACAAAGCGCGGGCTCAGCATTGAGCAGCTGACCACTCTGGCAGAAAAACTGCTGGGTAAGTGCAGGGTGACGTGGCATGGTGTCTGCCCTTCCCTGTTGTCCCCAGGGTGATTCCCCACCTGTACACATCATCCAAGAATGAGGTCCTGTGTTTGGCCTGAGAGCTTTTGGCCTGAGTAATTTTCAGTAGCTTGGTTTTCTTCCAAATGGCACAAATCCTGGAAATGGTGTCTTTGCAAGGACAACTCTATTTAAATGGTGATGTTCTTTTTTCTCTGCCAGGACCAGGTGTGAATTACTCTGGTTGTCAGATCACCTGGGCCAAGTTCTGCAAGGTATAATTTCATCTCTTCCCTGAACACCTTCCCTTGGCTGTTCCCTTCTTCCAAGCTGTGCTAGCAGCCTCTCTGCCTTTTCCTCAGGAGAACATGGCTGGCAAGGGCTTCTCTTTCTGGGTCTGGCTGGACAACATCATTGACTTGGTAAAGAAGTACATCCTGGCACTGTGGAACGAAGGGTGAGTGCCAGCCCAGAGCCTATGGTTAGGCTGGGCCTTGGAAGGGGTCCCACAGGTTCCATCCTGATGGTGTGGCCTTGTCCATGTGTAGGTGTGCTGTCCTGGGATACTTTTTGCTGGTTTAGAGTGAAAACTCACCTGAGAATCCATAAAATGTCAGTGGCCATGCCAAGTTCTGCGGTTGAGCAGAGCTGGCAGAGCTTACATCCTGGAGGAGCTGCTCCTGTGCCCTGACCCACATTTGTTCTTGCATCCTCCTGCCCAGGTACATCATGGGGTTCATCAGCAAGGAGCGGGAGCGAGCCATCCTGAGCACCAAGCCCCCAGGGACCTTTCTGCTGCGCTTCAGTGAGAGCAGCAAGGAAGGTGGCATCACCTTCACGTGGGTGGAGAAGGACATCAGTGGTATGAGCTCTACCCTCACTACCCTGGGTGCCTGGCTTGACATTCCAGGTTCCACAGGGGGCTTGGATGCCCTCATAAGCACTTGTCCTTTGTCCTTGTCCCAGCAAGCTGTCTGCATGGGTTAACTTCTGAGCCTGGCCGCCCTTTGCTGGTCGTTGCCTGCAGGGTGTCTGTGCCCATGTGCTGCCCATGGGCAGTTTTCTATGGCACTGAACACAGTCAGGTCCCAGACCTGCCCCATGGTCTGCTGTGTGCCTGGTAGAGCTAAACACAGTCCCAGACCCATCTTGTCCCTACTGCTCTGGGGGTGTCTGAAGGCAGCCCTGCCTTTGTTCTGTTCCGAAATTCTCCTTCCTTGCACAGGGAAGACGCAGATCCAGTCGGTGGAGCCTTACACCAAGCAGCAGCTGAACAACATGTCATTTGCGGAGATCATCATGGGCTACAAAATCATGGATGCCACCAACATCCTGGTGTCCCCGCTGGTGTACCTGTACCCAGACATCCCCAAGGAGGAGGCGTTTGGAAAGTACTGCCGCTCCGAGAGCCAGGAACACTCGGAAGCGACAGACTCAGGTAGTCGTTGACTTTCTGTGGCTCCTTTGTCACAGGAAGGCTCTGGGGATAGCACTGGCTGTCACCAGCCAGGACCCTGTGGCATCCCTGCAGGGCACAGCCACAGTGTGGGAGCAGCCATGGGGTCCCTTTGGGTATGGGCAGAGGGTGGGACTGCCTGTGTTCCAGAGGGTGCAGAGAAGGATTCGTCCTTGGGTAGCTGTTGACGAAGCTTCTCCCTCCTTGCAGGTGCTGCTCCGTACCTGAAGACCAAGTTCATCTGTGTCACCCCGTGAGTGTTCTGGGGGTTGTCTCTCAGTGCTTGGGGGGTGTTTGTGTGCTCAGCCTTGCTTGAGGGAGAGGTTTCCTTCCTTTCTTTCCACCTCTATCTGAGCTTTGCTTGGTTGCTGTGGGGTTCGCAGCCTGGGGTGACAGTGGGGGCTGAGCCAGGCTCCGGCTGCTGCCCAAACCACAGCCCTGTTCTTCCCCTCTGGGGCCCCTTTCCTCTGGAGAGCTCTGGGGGCCGCTTGGCCGTGCCCAGGGGCCCCTCAGCAAGTAGAGGGGGTGTTAGAGAGCTACGGCCAGGCCCTGACTCTGGAGGTTTCTGCTCTTCTTCTCCCTCGGACAGCACCTCCTTCAGCAACACCATCGACCTGCCCATGTCCCCGCGCACCCTGGACTCGCTCATGCAGTTTGGCAACAGCAGCGAGGGCGCAGAGAACAACGCGGGTGGGCAGTTCGGTGAGTCAGGGGGGGCTCCAGGGGGCCCTGGCCGCCACCACGCACGGGCCCCGTAACCCTGGCTGTGTCTGCCCGCAGAGTCGCTGACCTTCGACATGGAGCTGACCCCAGAGTGTGCGTCCTCGCCCATGTGAGGGGCTGTGCTGGCACGCGGGGCCCTCCCTGGGCTCAGCCTTCCCGCCTCCAGAGCGCTCCCCCGGATTTGTCCCACTCGGCTGCAGCTGCTCCGGGCCTGCCCTCGGGAACAGCTGGGGACCTTGAATGGGTCAGGTGCTCACCTGACCCAACAGAGCAGCCCCTCTCTGGGGTGGTGCCGCTCATCTCTGGGGGAGGGGGATGAACCTTTTTCTATTTCCTTCCATAACAGTTTTCTATTATTTTTGCTCATTCAAGTGCCTATTTGCCTCCAATTGCAGCCACAGTTCCTACAAATGCTTCCACAGCCCCGGTCCTGCTGCTGGAAGCTGCTGCCCTGACTGCCCGCACCCAAACCCACAAGACCCTACAAGTCTGGAATTGCAGAGGGGATTGGCCATGTGGCAGGGTCTGCCCTGCTGCTCCCAGCACCTCCTAGTGCTGGGGTGAGTCCCCTCTCTGCACCTGCCTGGCCCTGGTTTTGGCCAGGGTGACCAGTAAAGGGCTCGGAGCTGCAGGTGGATGTATCCAGGTGCTCCCACCCTGGACTCAGCAGGCACTGCCCCTGCTGGACTCAGCCTGGGTTTGCTGGGAGCCCAGAGATTCAGGAGCTGCTTGTGCTTGTCTCCAGCTTCCTGCTTTGGGCACAGTGGTCTGGCCAATGCCAGCAGCCTGGGCTCCTTTTGGGATGGCTGGTGTCCCTGAGGTAGGGCAGTGCTGCTACCCAGTAATGGCACCTGTGTGTAACCAGCATTTGCAGCTGTGGCCCATTTTTGGGAGCTGGTTGAAGCCACAGGGGCTGCCCTGGCTTCCCTGTGGCCAGGCTGGTGCTTGGGAGCACAGTCTTGCTTCCAGCACTGTGCTGAGTTAGCCCAGTTGAACCCTGGGGAAATTGGAACCAGCGTGGCTGACAGTGGGGCACCTGGCCTGTCCCTTTCTCTCTGGGTTGAGAGGGGCCAGGCATGGGGTCTGCAGCTTCTTGGGGACTTCATGTGGCATTTCTGTTGGTGGTTGGCCCTCACAGTTAAGGTGGGAAGGGACGAGAGTTGAAGGGAGCAGGTGGATGTGAGGAGAGAAGCCTGCTGTGGAGCAGTGCAGGACAGTGACATGGATGTTGTGAAGGGCAGATGTCCTGACTTTTGGGGGGTTGATGGTTGTGGTCCTGCATTTACCAAAATTGGGGGAGCCCTCCCGCCCTTTCCATGCAGTGGGCAAACAGACACGGATGAGCAGTGGAGGGGTGGGGGAGGCAGTGGGAGAGCTGCTCCCTCCAAATTGCATCACAGCTGGTGGCACTGAGGGAAGGGGTGAGGATCCCCATGGCTGTGGGGTCTGGGCAAGCCCCTCCAAGCTGTGTGGGAGAAGGATGGGGGGTCTTTGGCTGGCCCTGGGATGCTCAGGGGCAATGAGGGCCCTTTGCCCCTCTGCTCGCTCACCATAGCTGCCTCCAGCCGCAGTCCCTGGAGCCCAGGGCAGCATTCAATACTGTAAAAATTTTTATTTTTTGTATATTTTATTGCTGTATCTACAGGCTTTAACTTTCTCCAAAATAAAGGCCCTGAAGCGACGTGCTCTGGGGTGTGAGCTTGGCTCTGCCTGCGGCACCCGCCTGACCCTGCTCCGGGAACCGGGGCCTCTGTCAGCACAATCCGGCCCCGGTGCCGCAGCTGCGGTTTGCTCTGTGCGAAGCGGCTCCGGCACCGCCGGCACCTGCCCGGCACGCATGGGCAGCTGCCCCTCACCGGGGCCTGCAGGGCCCTTCCCAGGGCATGTGGGGGGCAAGCGCCATGTCCCAGCCCCCGTGGTTTCTCTGCCCCGGAGCCGTGCCTGGGTCTCCTCCGCTTGTGTAAAGGAAATGCCCGTGCCAGCGTGGGAGGACACGGCTGCACTGGGGCCCTGCGCTGGCTGCTCTTACACCAGGGTGTCTGGGGCTGCACTGGGGCCCCTGCGAGTGCTTCTGCCCTGGGGGTTCCTGGGCTCTGGAGCTGAGGCTGGGGGCAACAGGTCCCATGCTCTGCAAGGCAAGGGCTGGATGGGTGTATGAGGCTGAGAGCACTGGCTGGTGACAGTGTAATGTTCTGCCCTGGTGGATCCCACCCCAGCACTTGCACTCCTAGCCCTCTGCAATACTGTGGAGAACAGGATCATTCCAGGGTTTGTGCTCTGGTGCGGCCAAGAGGGAGAGATTATTTCTCTGTCAGAGCAGGATTAGGGGGATTGTTCATACACGTCATGTGGAACTAGCTGTGCTGGATGGTTTGCGGCGCTGGAGGTGCCCTGGAGCCTTCTCTGCCCTCTCTGTGCCCTGGAGCATCCTGCTCAGGTCTGAGCTGACCCTGTCCCTGCTTTGGAAACCAGCCCCATGCCAGGACCCCTCCACTTCACTGTCAAAGCAAACCAGAGCTCTGCCCAGACCCCACAAACTCATTCCTGCTCCCAGGATCCCTGTGTTGGATCATTGGCTGCCTCGGTGCAGCCCAGGGTGCTGCAGGTGGGGGGCAGTTCACAAAGGAATGAGGCTCAGCCTGTTGGCAGGGACCAGCTCCCCTCTGACAGCTGCAGGATGGAGTTGAGAACCCAGGACTAAGGAATTTTCTTAGCCATCTGTAACCCCTGGGCTTGCCACAACCCTGTGGTGTCAGGAACATGGTGTCCCATTCCATATTCCTGTGGATCAGGGGTTTCTTATCTCCCTGGGCCAACTGCATCCCACTGGATCCTGCCCTACTTAGCCAGGGGCCAGCCCTGAGTAATAGGGTCAAGAGGCCACTGCTCCCAAGTCGGGGCTCCTGCTGTCAATGCTCTGGGAACTCCTGGAGCCTGATGTGCAGCAGGAGAAAGTGCCCAGGGAACTTCCCTGTGCTGGGCTGGTGCAAGACCTGCAGCACCAGCAACAACTGGGGCAAGGGACACTTGCCAGTAACCTGTCCCCCTCCTGCCTCAGCCAGCCCTGCGGGGCTGCAGCCCTTGCTTTCTGCCTTTGCTGGAGCATAAGGTTGTTTGTGGCTCCAAAAGGAGGTCATGGGGTGGCTTTGCTCCTTGCCCAGGGCCACAGCACAGTGGGGAGGAGTGGGGACGGTGTCTGAGCCAAGCGTGCAAACGGATTAGGGGTTTCCAAATGCAGATAATCCGCTTGGGCTGCGGACACTTGCGTGACGGGCACAGGGCGGCCCCATGGGGAAGGGCAGCCACCTGCTAGGGCAGCCCTGCACCAGGGGCAGTCCAGAGCAGGCGCTTGAGTAGGGTCCCACTGGTACCCGGGGTGTCTGAGCTGTGCAATTTTGATGATTCCTTGGGAATAAAGCAGCAGACAGGGATTAGAGAGGCCACAGTTTATCTGCAGTTCCAGCCCCATCCCCAGGGTCAAGCAACTGAATGAGCAGGGCTTCAGTGAGGGGTGGGAGGCAGAGACCCCCGGGACTCAGCTGCCACCTGCCCGAGGACCGGCCTGAGCCCCTCCTCTGCCCTCCCACGTGCTGGGTAGGATCTTCCCACAGCAACACATGCTGAGCTGCAGAGCACATGCCACTGCTGCCCAAGCCAAGAGCCATCCCAATCACTGCTTCCAGTGCTCAGAACACAACAGTCAAATATTGCATCACACTCAGATTAATACACAGCAGAGCAGAGCCAAGCAGTGGTGGCTTCCACTGCCACATGTGGCAGAGGTCAGACCTGGAGCTCCAGCACAGTGTGATCTCCAAAAACACCACCCCCCAGCCATTCCAGGAGGACACAACCTGCCTGTTTCCCTAAGGTGTCCCATCCTGGCTCGGAATGCAGCATTTGGCTGTGGTGGCACCAGCACCAAGGGCTCCACTCACCCCGACATGGGGTGAAGCACCCTGGTCCTGGTGCAGCTGCTGGACTGGGCTGACCTTTGGCAGCACGTTTGTGGCAGAAGCAGCTGGGACTGAGCGGTTACTGTGGCAACCTGAGCTCTGCAAGGGAGAGCAGGGATGCAGGGAGAGGACAGGGATGCAAGGACAGAGCAGGGATGCATGGGGATGTGCAGGGATGTCAGGACGCACCAGTGTGGGGTGGGGGCCAAGTGCAGCCCCAGTGCCTGCGTTCCTGATGCCCCCAGCCAGCCCTGGCACTGGGTGGGCAGGAGATGATTGTGTCCTTGGTCCCAGCTGGGCTGTGGGTGCTGCAGGCCACCCCCTCGTGTCCCCTCAGGTGCAGAGATACTTACTGAGCTGATGGGAGGTTCTGGTGCCCTCTGCAGACCCAGTCAGGCTCTCGCTGTTCTGAGTGTTTCAGTAGCAGAAACTGGATGTTCTTTCCTAACTGGAGGAACTGTGGAGGAAACAAAGAGTCTTTGCCCAAGCAGTGGCACTGCTTGGCTGCTGAGGCCAAGTGTTTGCTGGGGTGTTCCCAGCCATATCCGAGTGGCTGGAAGCAGAGGTTTCCTGTGGAAATTCCCCCGTGGACAAAATGTCATTTCTGGTTTTTTTCTGGAGCAGATCATCCCCTCCTACTGACACTAGGCACCATCAGGCTGAGCCTGTGCCTTTGACAAGCTTCTCTGGTGCCCCCACTTGCCTGTGCCCAGGGCTCCAAGTCGTGTGCTGCCCATGGGCTGGCCGGGTTCTGGCAGGGTCTTTGCTGCTGCCCTGCCCCTCAGCTGCTGCCCTCACTCTCCACAGGCTGCCTCTTCCACCAGCACCAGGGCTGGAACCCCACAGGGCCCATCCAGACTGGTTCTCCAATGGGACCTTTGTGGGAAAACATGAATCTGTGACTAATGTGGGGATTCATCTGGTTCACATTAGCTGGGCTGGATTATCACAACAGGGTTTTGTGGCCTCAGCACAGACCTGGGAGTGTGAGGGATGCCAAACAGGGGTGGGATGGGGCTGGGCTCCCCCATGAGATGTCCTGCTTCCCAGTAAGCAGGAGGGGATGGAGCTGAGGCTGTGTCCTGCCTGCACGTGATGTGGTTGGGTGTTTGTGCTTTGCTGAAGCCCAGAGCCCTGCACATCCCAGGAGCAGCAGGGAGGATTGCAGAGGAGCCTTGCATACAGGATGTGCCCGGGGGGCAGTAGCCAGAAGCATCAGGACCTCTCCAGAACCGCCTAAATAAATGTTTCCACTCTTGAGAAATAATTAAGACCCTTGAGATGCCACTTAGAGAGGAAGGCTGTTCTGCCTGCACTCTTTGCTCTCCTGCTCCAAACACACAGGCAATTTTCTCGGAAATCCATTACGAAGCTCCAGGCTGCCTCTGTCCCCGGAATGCACGGCGTCATTCGGCATCCTGCTGAGCTCATGCAAGGTGACCATGGGTCCGGCTGCGGCTCAGCCTGGATGATGCTCACCTTCCCACAGGCTTCCTGAGACTTTCTGAGGACCAAAGGGAGCCAATGCAGAGCTAAGGCCACTGGGGCATCGCTGGGGTAGAGCTGGTGGGGCAGTTCCAGGGCAGATCCAGGGGCAGCCTCTCTATCTGTCACTGCTGCAGTCATTGTTGCTCTGTTCTTTTCCTTTGGAAAGGAAAAGTAACATCTCCTGGGTAACATCCCCACCAGCCAGCTCGGAGTTTTCCTTGAGACCTGGTGAAAGCAAATTGTGATTGGATTGGATTTTATTGGATTCCATTTGCCCTCTCAGCATGGACCGCTCTCAACTTTCTCTCCCATCACCAATTTATTTTTCCTTTTTTCCCCCTTCATACCAGAAAGGGGAGGGAGAAAGGAGGGAAATGAGAGAGAATGGAGGGTGTTTTGTGTACATCTTCCAGCTCTCCCAAGCACATGTGGCTGTGCAGGTCTCTGGCTGCTGTGTCCCTGGGATTCTCCAGATACCCCTGGATCTGTGGTGCCCAGACAGAGCCCCAGCAGCCACAGACATTGTGTGTGACCTTGATTCTCTGGTCTGAGCAGCCAGTGCCTGCCTGCCTGACTGTGCCAATGGGTTATGTGGGCCAGGGATTGTGAAAGCCGCGTGTCTGCGTGATGCAACACACCGCAGCAAGAGCGTCCCAGCCAAGCAGGGTGGGCAGGGACGAGGGCCCTGAGCTGCGTTCTCCGTTCCTTTTCTTTTGTCTCATTGAATACAGACAGTGTGAGAGCTGCTGGCTTCATGTTGGGTGCCTGTCCCTGCTTGCCAGGGTCCCAGCTCACCTCTCTGTGAGGTCTGGAGTGCTCCAAGAGCACTGGGAAGTGCAGCCAGGACTCTGCTGGCAGCAGCTCAGTGGTGATGTGTCAGCCTCTGTGCGTGAGATTCTCCTGAGCCGGTGAGCACAGGCGGCAAAACATTTGGTGGGAGCTGGGAGCTGGGAGCTCTTTGGCTGGAGTCACTCATTCAGTCATTCACCAGGGTGCTGCAGGCACAGAGTGGGGCTGGCAAGTTGGAAAGCAACGTTTTGTGGCTGGCATTTGCATGGAGCAGGTGCTGGGCTGGTGCCTGCCCAGCCCACAGTTATTTATCTCCTGGAAGTGTGGAGCTGCTTGAGGCAGTGAGAAGCCCAAGCTGGAGCTGGAGCACTTTAGTACATAAGCAATAGATAAAAGCAGTAGAGAGATGGGAACTTGGGGCTGTGCTCTGAACAGTGGCCAAGTGATTTGCAATTGCTGGTGCATCAACTGTGTGAGAGTGATCCTGTTCCAGCCCTGGCACAAGGAGAGACCAGCCCCTCCTTCCTGGATTCCCACCGGGGAAAGGTCACCTGTTCTTCTACCAGCCCAGAGCAAGAGAGGGACCTGCGTTTGCTGAATTTCCCTCCAGAGTTTGTTCAGGCCACAGAAGATGAGCTGGTAACGAAAGTGAAAGCCCAGGAGATCCCATACGGTGGGTGCGAGTGCTGGGGCAGAACGAGCACACCCAGTATTGCTTCCTGCCGCCGCCTCTGCCCATCACCGCACAGCAGCCGCACCCCGGGGTGCCCATCACCCGGGGTACCCCACTGCCCTGGGGTGCCAGTGCTGCCAGGAGGAGCCTGCTGTGGGTGGCAGCTGAGCAAGAGCTCCTCAGGATTGTTTTCTTATGGCCACTGTCAACTTTCCCTGTTTGAGCAATGCAGAGGAGCTGGCAGTGCCTTGGGTCTCCTCACAGCTTGCAGGGGACGTGGAGCTTGGAAGAAGGGGATGCAGTGTCTTGTCCCAGCAGGTGCCTGAGGCTGTGGCAGCGCTGGGGTCTTGGCCATGCACACGGCTGCAAAGTGTCAGCTCAGGCCTGCGGTGGGAGCCAGCACCATGCAGCCACGGCTGCTTCATGCAGAGGGCGCGGTGTCAGCACAAGGCAGCCCTGCAGCCACGTCTGCGGCCACCTGGTACTGATTTGGTCATTCCTGCTCCCAGAACCAAGGCTTGGCACTGCTTTGGGCTTTCCCCGTACTTATTGCCAAATTCTGGAGCTGGTTTGTGTCCTGCCAGAGCTGCTCGTGCTGAAGCCTGAAACTGTTTTGGATTTTGCTGTACCTGGTGCTAGTGCCACTACTCACTTATGACACCCTGTGCCATTACCTCGTGCTGGTGCTGGTACTGGTGGCGTTAACCTGTGCCCCGTACCATCACCCAGCGCCATTACCCCATGCCTGATGCCATTACCCCGTGCCCGGTACTGGCACTGTTACCCGGTGCCAGATGCCCAGAACCGTCACTCGGTGCCATTACCTGGTGCTGTGGCCCAGTGACTGATACCGCTCCCGTTACCCGGTGCCGTTCCCGGTGCTGGCGGGGGCCGGCGGAGGGCGGAGCCGTGGCGGGGGCGGGGCCGAGCGGGCCGGCCCGGGGCGCGGCGGGGGCAGAGCGGCGGCGGAGCCGAGCGCTGGGAGCCGCCGGGAGCCGCCGGGAGCCGCGGGAAGAGCGGAGCCGCAGCCGCCACCGCGGCCGCAGGTGAGGGCGGGCGCGGGGCCTCCATCGCCGCCGGGACCGGACCGGACCGAACCGGACCGGACCGAACCGAGCGGGCCCGGACCCTGTCCGCCTTCCGCAGCAGGGCCGGGCGGGGTGCGGCAGGGCCGGGGTCGGGGCTCGGTCCGGTCCAGTCCGGTCCGGTCCGCGCTGTGGGTGTTTCGTAACCCCGGGCGGGTGCAGCTGGGCCGGGCGCGGGGCTCAGCGGGGGCCCGCGGGCTCCTGGGCGGGCGGAGGCGACAAGCAGGGCCGCTCCGAGGGGCGGCGGGTACGTCCCGGGCCCGTCCTGGTGCCGCGGCGCATCCCGGGGCGGGGGCGCTCCTCGCCCGGCGCCGGTTTTCACACGCGGGCCCCGCCGGAGCGGCGGTCGCGGAGGGCGGCTCCGAGTCCCAGTCCCGGGCCGAGGGGAGGATCCGGGACAACGCGAGGCGTCCCATGCAGTGACGGAGGGTCCCGCCGCAGGAAGCGCACCGGACCGGGATGGCGGGAGTTGCTGTCGGTGGGACACGCGGCTCCGCGCCGCGGGGCGGGTGGGATCCTTTCCCGGCGGGAGCGGCGACACCACGGGGACCGCAGCGCTCAGTGGCCTTTTACCCAGCTCGGCCGCGGCCGGTGACTGGGAGCCCGCGGGAACCGCGGCCACCTGTCCAGCGGGTTACGGAGCTGTCAGGGCTCCGTGCCCGGCCAGCCCCGGGCTCGTGCCAGGCCGGCCCCGGGCAGCTCCTGCCGGGCGGCTCCGGGGCTCCAGCGCTCAGCTCGCACCAGCACTGAGCGCGCCCTGAGCTGCGGTGGCACCACCGATGGGCCGGGGCTGTTGTGTCGTTCAGTTCTCCGTGCGCCGTGCTGGGCACCCCGTGGCACAGGGCCGGGGACAGGCGGTGACCAGCAGCAGTTTGATGGCAGTGGCTGGGGTGTGCTGCGGAGGGGAGACAGGGCTGGGCTCCGGGTAGCTCCGCGTGGTTTGCCCGTGGCAGGGGCATGGCACACGATGTCCCTGTGGTGTGGGGCGCTTGATTAGAGCAGGACATTCCTGGTTCTGGGCTGGATCACTGTGCTGGCTGCCTGCAGCCAGCCCTCATCCTTGCAGTGCTCGTGCCTGTGCCCAGAGCAGTGTGAGCCCCAGCAATGGCATGCGAGGGGGCACTTAGTGCAGGCACAATGAGCTGCTCTGCAGACCACTGCCATGGGCATAGGGAACCAGCTCTCCACGGTGGGAGCTCTCCCTTCTGGGTCCTGACTCCTGTCCCAGGTCCTTGTGCTCCTGAAGCCATCAGGATTGCAGCCTGACCTGATGCAGTTCCAAGGTGCTGGATGTGAGGATGGAGACTATCTCTCCGGGTTTTATAACTGTTCCTGGGGAGCTGCTCATCACTGGGGCTGGAGAGGGCTGGGCTGTGCCCTGCTGTACTGTGGGTGCAGCATGAGGAGGAGGAGGAGCTCTGGTGTGGGCTGAGAGGTGCCAACAGCCTGTGTGCGGGGACACAGGAGAGCTGGGCTGGGAGCAGGGCATCACAGGTGGCTGTCACCCACTCTGTTTTGTGGCACTTTGACAGTGCCCTGCTTTGGCCCTGTTTGGGCCCCTATAATTGTCACCAGAGCCACCTCACTGGGTCTGTTGCACCTTATGCCAAGGCCAATACTTTAGGGGGCAGGATTAGGGATGCTCTCACCACAAAGGGAGCTGCAGTTGGGGATGCTTAGCACAGGGCACACAGAGCCTCTGGAGGGACCTTCCCCTCTTGCTGCAGGGGAAGTGCTGACTCCAAAGTGACTGTGAAGGCTTTGCCATGGGGTTTCCCAGCTCTCTCTCGAGTGATAGCAAAACTCAGATACCCTGCTTGCAAAAAATCCCTGCTCCTTGCACTCCTCTCTGTTGTGGGCGGTGAGTGGCGACTGCGTTGGGCCAAATACAATGAAGCAGCCCTGTCAGCTGGGAAATTACTTTCTAGTTTGCAAGAAATGACTGTAAGCTGGGCTGGACTCAACAGGCTTCACAACAGCCCTGGGGAGCAGCCCCTGAAGCAGCAGCAGTGGGAAGGCAGGTGGGGTGAATGGGACCTGCCTGCCATCGGTATCCCTGGGGTACCTGTGCTGGAGGCTGCGTCCCTCTGTGGTGATTCCCAGTGTCCCACACATTGTGAGTGCTGCCCTTGAAGCAGCCACTGCGGGGAAGCCAGGGCATGGGGAGGGTTAGGCTTAGGGTTAGGGTCCCCACCTTGCCAGGGTGGGTCAGGACTCGGCCCTGTGGCCATGCAGGCAGCTGCAGCCTGGGAGGCTGTGCTGGCTCCGGGGCTCCGGCACGCTCCGGGAGAAGTAGCCTCGACAGCTGTAATGTTTCTGTGGCATGCCTTTCCTTTCATGGGGTGTCTATTTTGCAACCCCCAAGTGTTTTGATCCCGGGAGGAAGGGGGCGGGGGTGTTTACCCTGGCACCACATGGCTGGTGCAGGGATCCAAGTGGCGCTGGGCATGCCTGAATTTCACATGCAGCAACAGTTCTAGCAACATCTGCTGGCTGATAAAAGGTAGGCTGCTGCACGCCGCTGCTCCTGCCGCGTTGGGAAACGTCGAGGGGGAGGCACACTGTGAACACAGCTTCCTGGCTGATAGGGCTGAGCTGACTTGCTGATAAAGCAGAATCCACCCATCAGGCTGCACCAGAGGGGCCAGAAACACGGGCTACTCACAGGCACTTCATGCCCAGTGCTTCCCTGAGTGCTGGGTCCTGCTTCCCCCTGTATCAGGAATGATGTGCTGCTGGGCTGGGGCAGTCACAGCAGCATAGCTGAACCACAGCACAGTCACAAGCCATTCCCAGTTCAAACAGTCACTGGTGAGTTTTGCAATCTGCGTTTTCAGTGTAACTTTGTGTTATGAGCTGGTTTATAGCACAGCTATGCTGAGGAGGGAACTGGGGAAAAGGCTGGTGCTGGAGAGTCACTGCCTCAAAGAGCCAGAGCAGTGTCCACCCAGCCCTGTCCACCACGTGCTGGGCTCTCAGTCTGTCTGGCCTCCCATCCCTATCACTCAATGGCCCTGCAAAGCCTTTAGCAGAGGAAGAGGTCGCTCTTGCTGGCAGTTCTGAGCTTTTGCACCAGCTGGAACCTCTGTAAAATGATCTTTGTCCTCTCCGGTGTGAACACCCGACCCTGCTGCTGTTGGGCTGTGGGCCCAGGGGTGCAACTTCTCTGGCCTTGCTTGTGGAGATGCTGTGGTGAGGCTTTATGGTGCAGCTCAGGTCAGGGGGCTCTGCTGCTGCTTCAGGGGCTGCATCCCAGGGCTAGGAAAGCCAAAACCCACCTGAAACTTGTGTGTGTGTGTGTATGCAAGCTTTGCTTCACCCCTCTCTGAGTTTAAGAATTTTGTTGCACAAACCACTGGTGTTTTGGCTGTTTTATTCTCTGTCTGACTAGTCCCCCCTCCTGCCAGCAGCTCTGGATGTCTGTGTATCCCCTCTTCCAAAGGCAAGGCTTACGCCTCTCCATCCTAATCCACAGTTGTTGTGAGAGCATCTCTGTGTGCAGAGCTGCTGCAGCTCCTAGGGATGAACTCTGGGAGTGTGGTGGGGGCATGCAGGAGCTGCTCTGGTGTCCCTCTGGTTCTCCCTGCTCACCAGACATCCAGAAGCCTGTGGGCTGGCCCTGCAGGATAGCCATGCCAGGGGTGAGGAGGCTCCTGCCTCACCATGTCCCCAGCCCCAAGGAGAGCTGGAGCATGGCATCAGTCTGAGGGGATGGATGCTGCCAGAGCAGTGCCGTTGGTGCCTGTGCTGCCCACATCTTCCCCAGCCCACCTGGGTCCTGCCCAGCAAATCCAGTCTGGCTGTGGCAGGATTAGTGCCATTGTGTGCGCTCACTGGAGCATGGCAGAGAAAATGAAATTGTGTCTCCAGACCCCAATCGGGACTAATTTGATGCTGAAATGAGCTTAATCCTCAGGGCCTTCGCCCAGCCTGTCCCTCCTGGGCTGCCGCAGGTCTGAGCAGGGATTAGCACCGAGCCAGGAGCTGGGATGGATTTGGCCTCTGTGCAGGAGGCTGGCACAGAACCTGTGGGACCCCAGGGCTGTGCCCTCAGCGTGGCATTACAGGGACTTGGGCTTGGTCATTGTTAGCGTGGAGGGAAAATCCTTTCCTTGAGCGTCCTGGCCCGGGGCAGCTGCACATCCCTGCCCAGGCTGGGATGCTGTAAGTGGTCAGTGGCTTTGTGCCTGCCCTGGGATTCCCCCACCAAGCCAGGGGAAGCTCCAGAACCCTGAGCTGGCAACTCCCTGCTGTGCCAGCCCCAAAGCTAGTTAATTGGGCTGCTTGGCCCCAGGGAGCCAGGAGTAATTAAAGCTCTGCCCAGCCTCTCTAATCCTGTCTGGGGGTTTATGATGGGGGCAGCACCGGTGCTGGCAGGGACTGGGCTCCCCACAGCAGATGTCCTGCAGGAGCCACACTGGACTCATGTCCATGGAGCTGTTTGGGGGCCGGGCTCTGCTGATGTGGCTGCACTATGTGTCCTGCCACCAGTGCTGGTCCTGCTACGTGCTCAGTGTCTGAAGGAATCCCACTGGTGCCAGGGCCAGCACCAGTATCTGGCTGTGGCTGCCCCAGAGTGACTATTGGTGCACTGAGGTTTTCTCAAGGTTCTAGCCATTGGATTCAAGGGATTTTGTTGGGTATTTTGGTGGTTTTGGTTTGACACAGGTTTCTGGGCCTTTCTGATTGGAAGAAATCTGAACTGAGGAGGAAAACCTTTCCCACAGGTGGCAAGTGCTGGCAGGCAGAGAGCCTTGCCTGTGGTGTGAGCTGAGCTGTCAGCAGCCCCTAGCACTGATGCCCCTGGCACCAGTCCCCAGCTGGGGCATCTCTGCCTATGTGGGGCTGGTGTCCCATCTGGGCAGCACCAGGTCATGCACACGGTTTCCTTGTTCCTGTAACAGTGTGATTCTCTGCTTTTGGTTCCGAGTTGCTGGGACACCTGGACAGTCCTGGTACTACTAGTTCCAGCTCTGCCTACTGGCCGTGGGGCCTGTTGCCTTTGCTCTTGGGGGGTACGTTGGATTACCAGAGCCAGCCATGCCTCTTTCACGAGTGTCATGGTACCTGGCCCCAGATGTTTCCAGCGTGGGCTGAGTGGTTTGGCTTCCTCCTCCCCGATGCCACCAGGGCGAAGCCATCAGTTGCTGCCACTTTCTGTGGGAGACAAACAAACCCCATCAAAGCACTGAGCTTCTAGAAGGAGCTCGCTCCCATGCCAGTGGGCGCTGCTGCCTCCCAGCCAGAGCTGGAAACCACAGGCCGGTGTAAAACACGCAAGCAGCCCTTGGCCCTCTGTGCCAGCTCCACAGTGTGCCCACAGCCCTGGCCGCAGCTCTGAGCAGGGCTGGGGGCTGCTCCCCAGCACCCGGGCATTCCCACTGCAGGCTCTGCTCAGAGCCGTGTGCGGGGGACTGTGAGTGAAGCTGGGGGTGCAGGTGAGTGGGTCCTGTCTGCCCCCGTGCCCAACTCCTGCGTGGGTCCCTGGGGTCCCATCCCTGGCTCTCAGCCAGCCGCGGGGGCTCAGTGCCACTGTCCTGCCGAGGACAGAGGCTGTGCCTGCTCTGGCACCGGGGGAGGTGTGAGGGCCGAGGGGGGAGACTGTGCCGGCACGGCAGGCAGCCAGGGGCAGGCTGTCCCGCGCAGGCAGCTGACATTTTGGAAGGAAATAGCTGCTCTCCGCTCCTTCCTGTAGTGCGCAGCCAGCGAAACGGCCGCCCGGGAGCCCGGCTGTGCCGGCTGCGCCCGCCCGGAGCCGTACCCGGGCTGTCCTGGGGCCGCACGCCAGAGCAGAGCGGGGCCTGAGCGCGGTGAGTGCGGCTGCAGGACGGGACGCTCCACACCAGGCTCCAGCGGGGCCCTGCGGTGCGCTGGTGCGGGCACGGGGCGCTGTGGGCCGAGGGGTGGCTGTCGGTGCTGCGGTAACCGGAGCCCTTCTCCGTGCCGAGCGGCCGCTCCCGGCTGTCACCTCCACTGTGCCCGGGGCCCGTCTGGGGGCCGGATCTCGCCCTGGAGGGATCTTGTTTGGGGCCGCCCACCTTGGAGGGCTGCGGGACACCTTCCCTCCGGGCCTGCCGGGGCAGGGGCAGCGCTTGCTGCGGCAGCACCGGAGCCCCTGGGCGGCGGCACGGTACAGTCCGGCCCTGCGGCCACAGGCGAGGCCGGCTCTGACCTGGAAGCGATCGCGGGTTCCCGGAGGTGCCGAGAAACCACGTGTCCGTGTTTACTGCGGCGGGAGGCGCAGCGGGCGCAGGGCCGCTGCCGCCGGAGCCCAGCGCCGTGCCCCTGCCCCGGGAAGACACCGCTCCGGAGACCCCCGGGCTGGGAGAGCACCAGGGCAGTGCGGGAGCCGCGGCGGCGGAGGGACTGCGTGGGTCGAGGGAGTGGGGCGGGGGGTTACAGCCAAAGCCCTTTGCTGTGGTCCCCCCAGGCCTTTGCCTAGCCCTTGGCCCCTGCCTGGCGCTTCACTTCACGGGTCTGGGCAAGTGGCTTCTGTCGGGGCAGAGCCAGCATCAGGGCAGGGGTGTCCTGTTCGCGAGGAGGTCTTCGGACTGGCTCTGTGCAGGGAGCGTCCCGCGGCAGACTGCAGTGAGCATCCTGTGCAGAGCGTGCTCCAGCCCCGGGGTACCTGTTGTCTGTGTTTGGGTTTTGCCGTGCCCATGGCACGTGGGAAGCTGCTGCTGCCAGACTCACCCTGTGAGGCATTTCCCTCCTTTTGTCTGCCTACGGATGTGCTCTGGCTGTCCTGCAGCTTGGGACTTGCTGGTGCCTACTGCCACTGTGCCTGCAACCCTTCCGCAGTGTGGTCACGTCAGACCCCCTGGTGGCCCCCAGCCCCAGCAGAGCCACCACCTTCCCCATCTTCCCCTCTCCTCGCTGCTGCCTCTGGCCGTCTGAGTCCCCTTTCTGAGTGGGTTTCTCCTGTTTTGCATTGGGTGGGCAGTGCTTCCCCATCAGCAGTGGGCAGTGAGGCTGTAAACGGCAGAAATGATGACTGCTGGCATCTCCCTCTCTATGCTCGGTCCCCGTGGCGCTGGGCTCCCTCCCCACAGCTCTGGGCTCCGTGTCCTCAGCAGTGGTCCCACCCTGGGAGCGGGGCAATACCCCCCTCACAGGCAGTGAGTCTCCGGTGAGCGCGTCGCTGTGGTCGAGTGCCGCTGGTTAACCGAGCTGCAGTGAGGGTGGGTTCCAGCTCACTGCCGGCGAGTAAATGCAAAGTAGCCTAAACCACTACAATTATCTGCCTCTTGCAGTTGTTGGAGAGCGCGTGGGGCCGGTGGCTGCCGTGCGTTGCTGACCCGTGGCAGTGCTTGAGGCTGCAGTGGCCCTGCTGGGGCTGGTGGGCTGGAGGGGCCCTGGGGTGGGTGAATGTCCCTGGATGTGGGGGTGAACCCATCCCTGGGCTCCCATCCCTCGGGCAGGTGGTGGTGCCACGGAGGAGTGTGAGGCTGGAAAGTGATGTTAGGCATGCATGGTCCAAGCCAGGGCAGTGGCTGCCAGCAGCAGCCAGGTGCAGGAGGCAGGACTGCCTGGAAAGGCTGGCAGTGGCAGCTCCAGCTGCACAGTGGGACCATGGTGCTGCAGCTTATGCTGCAACAGTTGCTGCCCCAAGCTGTGCTGAGTCTCAGGACCAAAAGTCTGCCCATAGCACTGGTTGGCACTGGTTGCTTGTGCTGGGGTGGTCAGGGTATGCTGCAGCCCATAGGGAGTTTTGGTTTGTCCACAGGTGAGACACAGAGACAAAAATGAGACCAATTTCCCCCAGGAGAAATTGTATGTCCTGCTGCATTGACAGTGGCTGTGTAGGTTATGCTCAAGCCTGGTGCAAATGGTGTTTTGGGGCTTGCACCAGGTGAGCTCTGCCACTGTCAGCCACTGCATGGGCCCTTGTAGAGGCAGATATGATGCTCCTGCTCCCAGGCTGGCACTGGCCAAATGCGGAGTCTGCCAGCTCACCACAGAGCAACCAGAGACTCGTTGCTTGACAACATGCTGGAGTGGAGTAGGAAATGTTTTGTCACTGTGAGATGGGAAGAGATCACCATTTTATCAACAGGCAGAGCAGTGTCTGTTTGCTCTGTGTCCATGCAGACGTCCCCACAGTACTGGGGACTTCGGTCACTTTGTGGTGCAGTGGCACTGGCATGGCTGTTCTTGGCTCTGTCCCTTATCAAGCGTCCGCAGTTTCCAACAGCAGCATGTCCTGCTGTCGGCCATCCCACCTTCCCTTTCCTCCTTGCTGGCGTTCTTCTGCCTCCCCAGGCCCCTCCTTGCCAGCAGCATTTCCAGCTTGGTGATTTCTGTGAATGTGGAAACGTTCCTCCCTTTTTATAGGGGAAAAATTCATTTTTAGCCAGCTCTGGGTTATTGTTCCTCTTCCTGCTCAGGGGCGGGTGTGCCTGGCTCGGGGGCTCCAGCTGTGGCTTCTCTGCTTGGACCTGCTGCCACTGTCCCCCAGCATGTGCCCCTGACCATATGACAGCTCCAGCTCTTTAGAAGCTCTGTGGGCCACTGGGTATTTCTAAGGCTGAACAAAATGCTTTGGGGAGAGAGGGAAGCACAGCCCCCTCTCACTCAATCCCTCTGCTAGTCACCACCCAGTGCAGTGATCAGGTCCTGGCCTGGTCACCCGACCTTGGGACACGTCCAAGGCCTTGCACCCCTGCCTGGCCCCTCTGTGTGGTGCCAAATCCCAGGTGGTTTCTGTATGAGTGTATCTAAATACTGTTTACTGCTGTCTCCTCACTCAGGAGAGTGAGCCCTCACCTTGAGGCCCCCAGACCCTCCTATGTCACTCACCATCATATCACCCTCACGCACTCAATTGCAGGTTGTTTCTCCAGCCCCCTCCAGCCACAGGTGACCCAGGGGACACGCTGGATTTTAGGAGAGGTGCTGTCACCACCATCTCATCCCTGCCTGCCCCTGGGGGAGCCAAGGCTGTGTGGTGGGTGGAATCCCTGCATGGAGCCAGAGCTGCTCCAAGAACTGCTCTGGGAAGGTCCATGCATCTCCACCAGGACATGAGGCACACAGTGGCCCTGGCACTGGGGACTCATCAGGGACTGTGGTGCCACGTGGGCTCTTGGGGCTGGGGCTGCTGCCTGCTGGCGCTGCCAGGGTGTGGGCAGGAGCGGGGTGAGCGCAGGGGGGGGGCTCTGTTCTGCGTCACCCTGGATTTCTGGCCAGCCCTTCCTCCCCCTGGCCTGTTTCCTCATTTGCGTGGCCAGCGATGGCTGCGATCCCGTGGTGCAGTGAGGGGAAATGAGAACCATGTGGAGAGGCCATGCAGAGGCGCGTCCCTGGCCCTGGGCACCCCCAGGACTGTTCCTAGAAAAGAGGGGGTGACTCAGAGCCCCCACATGTCCTTTCTTTCAGCAGCTGGAGGCAGCGCTGGCAGCACCGGGGACTCTGGACACTCCTGCCAAGAGTGTGAGGACAGCCAGGGCCAGATCCCTGAGAGCACAGAGCCTGCCTGTCTCCGCTGGTGCCCTTACAGTGCATCTCCCACAGGTGCTGAACCATGGCCGTGTGGATCCAGGCCCAGCAGCTCCAGGGTGAAGCCCTGCGGCAGATGCAGGCGCTCTATGGGCAGCACTTCCCCATCGAGGTGCGGCACTACCTGTCGCAGTGGATCGAGAGCCAGGCATGGTAGGTCGGGGGGTCCCATTCTCGGGGGTGCTGGGCTTGGCAGCGCTGCCCTGGGGGTACAGGTGGGTGCTCCCCACTGCCAGGCTGCCCTGACACTCCTCTGCTCCGCACGCAGGGACTCCATCGACCTTGACAACCCCCAGGAGAATGTGAAGGCGACGCAGCTTCTGGAGGGGCTGATCCAGGAGCTGCAGAAGAAGGCAGACCACCAAGTGGGTGAGGACGGCTTCCTGCTGAAGATCAAGCTGGGGCACTATGCCACGCAGCTGCAGGCGAGTGGGGGGGCTGTGGGCAGGGGTGCAAGGCCAGGGGGGTCCCTGCCCTGTGCCTGGCTCAGGCTGTGCTCTCCCCACAGAACACGTATGACCGATGCCCCATGGAGCTGGTGCGCTGCATCCGGCACATCCTCTACCACGAGCAGCGGCTGGTGCGGGAGGCAAACAATGTGAGTGTGGGGAGGGAGAGGACTCTGCAGGGTCAGGGGGATGCTCAGGGGCTTTTCTCCATGATGATGGGAGCAGCCCTGAGGCAAGGAATGGGAGGGTCCCCTCACTGTGCTGAGCTCACCCTGTACCCCGTGCAGAGCCCTTCCCCATCCGGCTCCCTGGTGGACGCCATGTCCCAGAAGCACCTGCAGATCAACCAGACCTTCGAGGAGCTGCGGCTCATCACGCAGGACTCGGAGAATGAGCTCAAAAAGCTGCAGCAGACACAGGAGTACTTCATCATCCAGTACCAGGAGAACATGCGACTCCAAGGTGGGTGGGGGGCTGAGGGGCATGGTCTGGGGTTCTGGCAGGTTCTGCCCTAACACCATGCCCTGTCCCCCAGCCCAGTTCTCCCAGCTCTCCCAGCTGGGCCCCCAGGAACGCATGTCACGGGAGACGACGCTCCAGCAGAAAAAGGCATCACTGGAGGCTTGGCTGCACCGTGAGGCCCAGACACTACAGCAGTACCGTGTGGTAAGTGGTGCCACCCGGCTCCCCATGATGCTGTCCCCGTGATGCCCTGTCTCTGCACCCCTGATGTTGTCCCATCTTGCAGGACCTGGCTGAGAAGCACCAGAAGACGCTGCAGCTGCTGCGCAAGCAGCAAACAACCATCCTGGATGATGAGCTGATCCAGTGGAAGCGTCGACAGCAGCTGGCAGGGAATGGGGGCCCACCCGAAGGCACCTTGGATGTGCTGCAGACCTGGTGAGTGCCTGGTGGGATGGGACGGGACGGGGTGTTGATCCCCCAGTGTGTGCTGAGCCCTGCTGCCTCCAGGTGTGAGAAGCTGGCAGAGATCATCTGGCAGAACCGGCAGCAGATCCGCCGTGCTGAGCACCTGTGCCAGCAGCTGCCAATCCCAGGCCCAGTGGAGGAGATGCTGTCAGAGCTGAACGGCACCATCACTGACATCATCTCTGCCCTGGTCACCAGGTACAAGTTGGGCCCAGCTAGGTGGGTGGCCAGGTTGGCCCTGCCCCCTTCCCAGCCCCCCTGATCCTCCTTTCCCCCTCAGCACCTTCATCATCGAGAAGCAGCCTCCCCAAGTGCTGAAGACTCAGACCAAGTTTGCAGCCACCGTGCGGCTCCTGGTGGGGGGGAAGCTGAATGTGCACATGAACCCCCCCCAAGTGAAGGCCACCATCATCAGCGAGCAGCAAGCCAAGGCCCTGCTGAAGAATGAGAGCACCCGCAAGTAATGCCAGGGGCTGGGGTGTGTGGCTGGGGGAGCAGGGCACGGCAGGGGGGAAGGGCTGCACTTGGCACGGCTCCAGGACCTGGTGATCCCTGACTCGGTGCATTCCCACGGCAGTGAGAGCAGCGGGGAGATCCTCAACAACTGCTGTGTGATGGAGTATCACCAGGCCACTGGGACACTCAGCGCCCACTTCCGCAACATGGTGAGTGCCCCTGGTTCCTCGTCCTGTCCCTCTGTGCCCACCCCGGTGTTCCCACCTGTTCCTCCGTGCTCATCCCTTGTGTCCCTGCAGTCCCTGAAGCGGATCAAGCGCTCGGATCGCCGCGGGGCTGAGTCAGTGACGGAGGAGAAATTCACCATTCTCTTTGAGTCGCAGTTCAGTGTCGGTGGGAATGAGCTGGTCTTCCAGGTGAAGGTAAAGCCACTATGTCCCTTCTGCAGGCCCTAGGCAAGCCATGGGCACTATGCCCACAGGAGTGGGGCTGGGCTGGGGCCACATGGGTACCCATGGGTGATGCTCCCTTGGTGCCCCACAGCCCATTCCAGTCTCCTTCCTCTCGGCAGACACTGTCCCTGCCTGTGGTGGTGATTGTGCATGGGAGCCAGGACAACAACGCCACGGCCACCGTGCTTTGGGACAACGCCTTTGCTGAGCCCGTGAGTGCCAGTGCCGTGGGGGCAAGACAGGCCCCATCTGCCCTGAGTGGCTGCAGGAGTAGGGCTCAGCCTCCTGGTGGGACATGCCTGGAGGCATCAGGCACAGCTAGTGCTGACCCTGCTCTTTGCCCCCAGGGCCGCGTGCCCTTCGCTGTGCCCGACAAGGTGCAGTGGCCACAGCTTTGTGAGGCACTCAACATGAAGTTCAAGGCAGAGGTGCAGAGCAGCCGCGGGCTGACCAAGGAGAACCTGGTATTCCTGGCACAAAAGCTCTTCAACAGCACCAGCTCCCACCTGGAGGACTACAGCAGCACCACAGTGTCCTGGTCCCAGTTCAACCGGGTAAGTGACCTGGGCTCTGTCTGGAGCCCCCCAAGTGCTTGTGCTTGTGGGGCTGGATGGGGCTTACCCACCTGGGGGTCCCTGAGTCTCTGCTGCTGTGCCCAGTGTCTGTGCTGTGTAACAGAGGCTCAGAGGCTGGTGACAGGAGTGCTCATTTTCTGGGGATTTCAACAGGAAAACCTGCCTGGGAGGAATTACACCTTCTGGCAGTGGTTTGATGGGGTCATGGAGGTGCTGAAGAAGCATTTGAAGCCACACTGGAATGATGGGTAAGAGCCGCCCTGCCCTGTGCTGCCTGGCCCGAGCCCCAAGCCCTGACGCCCTACTCTGCCTAGGGCCATCCTGGGCTTCGTCAACAAGCAGCAGGCACACGACCTGCTCATCAACAAGCCCGACGGGACCTTCCTTCTGCGCTTCAGCGACTCCGAGATCGGTGGCATCACCATTGCCTGGAAGTTCGACTCCTGTGAGTGTGTGCCGGGCAGTGGCACCCCTGGACCAAGTATCCCTGGCCCCAGCCAGGCCATCTCATGCCCATGGGGTACTGGCACTGCCCTGGCAGGCACACTGGAGCCACCCTCAGGAAAGAGGCGAGCCCAGAGTTCTCAAAATGCCTTGGCTGTCCCCTGGGGAGCGGCACCGCCCTCGCTCGCTGCAGCCCAAATGTGTCAGGCCCAAATGCTGGCAGCAGTGGGGAGGAGGGACCAGGCTGAACCCTCCAACCCAGCCCTGGGGACTGATGTGGACTGTACGAAATCCAGTTACTTGGTGGTGCTCCCCAGTGCAGGGGCTGTCAGGGGTGGCCTGACCCCATGCAGAAGTCTTGCCATTCACAGGAGTGCCCTTTGGAGGGTCACATGGCTGAGAAGCATCACAGAGCCCCATGGTTGGGGAACCAGCCTCCCACGTGTCAGGATGAGGCCAGACCTGCCTTGGCTTTCCTGGACCTCCTACCTTATCCCATTTTCTGGCAACCTGTGCTTTATCCTCAAGTGTTGCTGGGGGAAGGATGCGGTGTGGGACATGCTGTTTGCTGCTTGATAGGACCTCGCAGCCCATGCCCAGAGCATGGCCAGGAGCTGCTGCAAACACTGGGAATCACCATGATCCTCATGCTTGTCTTGCAGCTGAGAGGATGTTCTGGAACCTGATGCCTTTCACCACCAGGGACTTCTCCATCCGCTCCTTGGCTGACCGCCTCGGGGATCTCAGTTACCTCATCTATGTGTTCCCCGACCGGCCCAAGGACGAGGTGTTCTCCAAGTACTACACGCCGGTTCCCTGTGAGTCCACGCCAGGTAGCGCTGTCCCTTCACCCCCCGTGTGTCCCCTCCTTTGTGCATCCAGCCCAGTCGGAGCTGGTGTTCTCAGTATCCCCCTGTCCCAGGGCCCCTCTGGGGTTCTGCATCTGGCCACGTGTGAGCCCCCAGCACTGCCCGGGGTCGTGGCGTGTGCTGGAGCTTGGGGCCTCAGTGCTGCCTCCTTCTCTTTAGCTAAAGCTGTGGATGGATATGTGAAGCCACAGATCAAGCAAGTGGTGCCAGAGTAAGTGTGGTCCCCAAGGCAGATCCTGGGCAGTGGTTGCCATGGCTTCCCAGTGTTGAATTGGCTGGGTTGGGCAGCAACCCAGGGCGCTGAGGAGCTCAGGTCCACCACCAATGGCCACATTGGTGCTGAGCCTTGTGCGGCGTCTTGGCAACCTCACCCACGAGCCACCCGTCCTGTCCTGTGCCAGTGCTCATGAGACCCATCCCCACAGGTTTGTCAATGCATCAGGAGATTCTGCCCCTGGAGGGGCCACCTACATGGACCAGGCACCCTCGCCTGCTGTCTGCTCCCAGCCTCATTACAACATGTACACCCAGAAGTAAGTGTCACGCCCCTATCCCTGTACTGCTGCAGCTGGTCCTCCCCTCACCGCCTGCCTCCCACAGCCCCGACCCCGTGCTGGACCCCGAGGGTGATTTTGACCTGGAAGACACGATGGATGTGGCGAGGCACGTGGAGGAGCTGCTGCGGCGCCCTGTGGACAGTCAGTGGATCCCCCACGCCCAGTCGTGACAGGCGGGCGCCCGGTCCCTTGCCCCTGGCCCCGGCGCTGCGGGGACTGTGCTGTGTTCGTGTCTCTGTGCCGGGGGACAGCGGGTGGGCCCTGCCCCCAGGATTTGCTCTGTGCTGCCCTGAACCACAGGCTGACGTCCAGCTCTTTGGTGTTTATGCCCTTGTATAAACGGCAGCGGATTTGTCGCATGGTTTTCCTGTATGTTCCTTTCAAGAGGCCCAGCTTTGGCTTTCCGCTTCTGCCAGCGCTGGCCCTGCAGCCCCCCCATCCCCCCGTGGAGCTGCTGGGGCGGGGCCGCCAGCCCGGCCTCAGGTTCGCTTTCGCAGTCGTCACTAAGAATGTACATGTCGCCTTCTTGTTCTCCCCCGCCGCTCCGTTCCCAGGGCTGCGTGAGGGCAGAGGGCAGAGGAGGGGTTCTGCCAGGGTTCCCCCGGCCCGTGCTGCTGCTCTGCTCCACAGTGGCAGGGTCCCTGGACTTTATCTTCTCCTCTGCCCCCAAGGATGCAGGAGCCCATCTGGCTCCCGGCCTCGGTGCCCCTCTGGAGCCGGCACAGCATGAGGGTGGCAGGGTGTGAGGGCACCCAGCCAGGGCAGGCGGGTGGGCAGGGGCTTTGGGGAAGTGGAGCCCTCTGCCCCCTGCCTCTCCCCTCGCCTGGGCGGGAAACTCTGGGGTCCTGGCCATGTTATTTTTCTATCACAGAGTAAATAAAGCACGGAATATTTTTGTAACACAAAAGCTCTGGGTGCTACCTGTGTCTTGGGTCAGAGGCGGGTCCCTCTGGGGAGCTCCTCATCTCGGGTGCCTAGATGAATGCTGGGGCTGGGCCCCGTGTTTGGGGTTCCTATCCCGTAGGGCAGGATCGTCGGGTCTCCGTTGGAACAAGCTGGGCGGATCCGGGGGGGCTCTGCCTTGGCGAGCAGGGCCTGGAGCCGTTTTCCCGGCAAAAAGCAGGGCAGACCGGATGAATTGCCCTGTTTTTCCTAAGAAGTAGCTTGCTCTTGATGGAGGGATAGAGGGCGCTGGTATTCGGGGTTCAATTGCGGTTGAATTCCCCGCCGAGCGGGGGGCTTCGGGTGTGCTGTGTAAGGGCGAAAATGAAAATAAAAGTAAAGCGGGGAGGGGGGCGGCGCCGGGCGCGGTGATTCTCCGTCATTTCTGCCGGAGGCGGAATAGCGAGGTGGGCGAGGGGAGTCCGGGGCCGGGTCCCTGCCCTGGGGCGGCGTCCGCATTCCGCGATGCTGACGGCGGTGGCGGTCGCGGCGGTGGTGGCCGTGGCCGTGGCCGTGGCTGTCCCCGCGCTAAGGCACCGCCTAGTCCGTTCGGCGCTGCGCCGCGCCGGGAGCCGGTACCGGCGGCGGCTGGAGGCTCTGGGCAGCGACGTGCGTCTGAGCCAGGAGCGGCGGCTGCGGCGGCTGCTGGGCACCGGCACCGGGACGGCCGGCGGTGAGCGCGGGGCTGCGGCGCGGGGCGTGGGAAGGGGTCTGTCCCATGCTTGCTCTTCTCAGCTTGTGCCTCTCCCGGCAGGCTCCGAGGAGTTCCAGGAACGGCATCCCCTTAGGCAGCCCTGTCGGGACGAAGCGCCGGGGGATCCAGTTCCCCCGCCGCGTCTCTGGGCTCTGCTCCCCGGCTGCTGGGACACCGACCCCCGGCTGCAGGTGCGGGGAGCGGCGGGCGGAGTGAGCGCGGATCCGCATAGGATCTGCCCTCCTGACCCTCCCCTTCCCCGCAGGGGTCCCTGCTCTACCTGGATGCCCTCGGCGCCGCCTTTCCACGGGCACTGACGCGCCGGGGCACGGCCCTGCTGCACTGGACCCCTGGCTGTCCCTGCGCCCCGGCGGGGTGGCCGCTGCCCACCCTGTACTGCACCCCGGCCGCAGCGGGTGCCCTCCCCTCGCGGGCCGCTGCGCTGCGGGTGCAGCTGCTCTTTGCCCTGCGGCAGCGTGCCCTGCATGTGCTGGAGGCCGGGCTGGCAGCCGAGCTGCAGGACGCGCTGGTGGCCCTGCGCACTGAATGGCCCCAGCTGGCCCAGGAGCTGGCGCTGGGCAGGCTGAGCCCCCAGCCCGGGCTGCCCGAGGGGCTGCGGGTCCAGCTGCAGGCACTGCTGACCCCTGATGCTGCCAGGGCAGCCGAGCTGCGTGCTGAGTGCACCCAGGGCTTCCAGGGCATCGTGTTGCGTCTGTGGCCACAGCTGGAGGTGGTGGTGGTGAGGACAGCACACGGTGCAGAGTGGCTCTACTGCGACTCCCTCCGCCAGGCCGACTGCCAGGGGCTGCCCTTCTATTGTCCCTTCTACCAGGCAGCAGGAGGTGAGTGTCCCCCACGCTGGCATGTCCCCGTGGCCTGCCTTGGGTGCCCACAGGGCCATATGGCAGCACAGATCTCCCTGCCCTGGCAGATGCTGGTGCATCTCTTTGCTGCATTCCCTTCCTGCAACCTGAAAACAGCTCACTCCTGGCACCAGCAAAATTCTGCCCCTTGGAGAGGGGTGAGGCTTCTGTGGGCAAGGATGGGGAGCTCACACTGGCACATGCTGCCTCTGCCCAGCCCTGCTTGGTATAAACCTGTGGCCAGTGGAGCCAACACCCCAATTCCTGCTGTGCCCTGACTGGGCTTTCTGCGAGTTCCTGCCCTGCCTGGCCAACAAGGAGCCACGGACGGTGCTGCTGGATGAGCTCTGGGAGGGACGCGAGTATGGGCTGGTTGTGACAGCTCAGCCAGGACAGTACAGGTGCCTCCTCCCTCCCTGTAATCCTGGGGGGCTACCTTCCCCAGCCCCATGCACCCATCTCCCCCTCACACTCTCCCTGCCCATGCAGGTGCCGCACTGGGGACGTGCTGAAGGTGACCAGCTTCCACAAGCAGTGTCCCATGGTGGAACCTGTGCGCAGGTGAGAACACCCCAAGCCCCGTCCCTCGCCTTAGGGAGCTGGGCCCATCTACAGGCAGGGTCTTAACAGGAGGGTGCCAGTGACCCACCCTGTGTCCCTGCACTGCAGGGAGAGCCAGACGCTGAGCGTGCGAGGTGAGAGCATCCCTGAGGAGCAGTTCTGCCAGAGCCTGCACCGCACCCTGAGGATGTGGCCAGGTGCTCGCCTGATTGACTACGTCTGTGTGGAGAGCAGCCTGCTGGGTGAGTTCCCCTGAGCAGTCCAAGTCCCCCCAAAAGTGTAGCTGGGTCTCTGCAGCCCTCCTGTGTCCAAAGGGCTGTGGGCAGCTTTAACATACCCATGGTGCTGCTCCAGGTGACTCTTCAGGGCCCTGTGCCCCCCACTACGAGGTGTTCATGGAGCTGCAGGGCCTGCGGGACCTGTCGGAGGGGCAGCGCTACAAGGTGAGCAGGACACGGGCTCTGCTCGTGGGCTCTGTGAGGTGGCTGAAGGACACTGGTATGGCAGGGAGGGACCAGCACAGGCAGCTGCTCTCTCTTTGCAGCTGGATCAGTGTCTCCAGGAGGATTTCCCCATCTACAAATCCTTCCGCTTCAAGGGCAGCATTGGGCCCCTGCGCCTGCACCTGCTGAGGCCCGGGAGCTTCGCCCTGCTGCGGGGGGCACTGGGCTCCCCCACACCCATGCCCAGGGTCCTGCGTGAAGAGCAGCTGCTGCAGCTTCTCCAGGGATCAGTCATCTCGTAGGGCAGCCCAGGGTGTCCCACAGCCCTTCCACCCTGGGGTTCACTTGGCATGCGCCCTCTGAGGAGGGGCCATGTCCCTGGGGCAGGAGGGGGTGGGGACAAGGGTGCTCAGCCCCAAGGGTTTGGCTGAGTGGAGCAAATGCAGACAGTGAGCTTGACCATGGTCCGTGGTGGCAGCAGGCACCAGTGCTGCCATGGGTTGGAGCAGGAGCTTGGGAGTGTCACAGGGCAGTGGGATCCTGCAGCTGCAGGGCCCCCTCACGCAGTGCCTTGGCAGCAACTGCAGCCACAGTGGCATGGGTGCCTGTGCCTTTCCCAAGGGACACGTTGTGCACCACAGCCCATGGCTGAGGCAGAGTGCTCAATGGAAACCTCTGCAGGAGCAGGAGGAGCAGAAGAGGCTCATCACTGAGCACTGGGGCCCTGTGGCATTTTGTCCCCTGGCAGGGACAGTGCAGGCAGGGCTCAGGTGGCTGGTGGTGGCAGGTGCCACAGAGCAGCCCCAGACAGGCTTCAGTGCATGTCCACTGGTTTAAGAATAAGCTCGAGTGAGGGCTGCTTTTAAATGTTTTAAAAACCAAATGCAAAATAAAGGAGGATTATCTTTTTAAAATAAATAAAGGACCGCATTCTGGGATTGATTTTTAGACTATTATTTTTAATCCTCATTAAAGAGATTGCTCAAGCAATCTGACTGCTCTGGGGGCTGAGGAGTTGCTGCTGTTCTCGGGGGTCCTGGGGAAGGGGCAGACATGAATATTTAACCAGCTGAGCGGCTGCTGCACTCAGGGGTCATCAGGCTCTTTGTGCCTTTGAGGAACATGTGTACCATCGGGAGGGATTGGTCATTTTCCCTCTGCTCATTAAGGGTTACTTCAGGGGCTGGCGAGGGCGTGTGGGGCACCTGCTGTGCCGCAGCTGCTGCTGAGGGCAACCCGGCCGTGGGCAGGAGGTGATGTCTTGAACAAGACTCACACAAAGCCAAGCATCCCCCGGCACTGCTGGGACCCCTGCCAGGGATGAAGCTGGCTGAGGCCTGCTCTCCCATCCCTGCTGGAAAAAAACTGGAGCGAAATTTCTGCTCCAGATCGCAGAGAAGCTTTGCCTTGGGCTGGGAGCATCCTGCAACAAAAGCCTTGAGCCACTGCCCGGCAGAGTCGTGCGGGGCCGGGGCCGCTCTGAGCGGCTCTGCTTGCGCTGCCGTGCCCGGGTACCACCCCGGTGGGAGGGGTGGAACCCGCTGGGCAGGGCCCGGCTGCTGAGTGCCCGGCGGGGTTTGGGTGGCAGGCTGCAGGGTGCAAGGTCGATTTGAGTGCCCGGTTGCAGGGTGCAGCTTGTTTTGTGCGGGCTCAATTGTGCTGCTGGTGCCAGGGCTAGAGGGTGCGGGTGCCCGGCTGAAGGGTGCAGGCTGGGTTTGCGTGCCCGGCTGCAGGGTCCGGGCTCGGCCGGGGTCCCACCGGGATGGGGCGGCTGCCGGGCCCGGGCGCTGCGGTTCTGGGCGGAGGCCGGGGATGCTCCGGCGGTGGAAGGTGCCGGTGCCCGGTTCCCGATGCCCATCCGCGCGCCCCGCCGCTGCAGCTCGAGGCGAGGGGGCCGCGCCGTTCCCGTCCCCATCCCCGCCGCGTCCCCGCCCCTGGCCCGTCCCGTCCCCTCCTCCCGGCCGCGCCGCCTCCCGCCCGCTCCGCCGGGGCGGCACCGCTCCTGAGGGCGCGGCCCCTGCCTGGCGTTCGGCGGCGGCCTGGGGAGAGGGGGGAGGCGGGAGCGACTGTCCAGCAGGTACCGCCGCCAGGACGGGCCGCGTCGCCGCCGGGTCGAGCCGCATCTCCGCCGGGTCATGGGCCAGTTGAGGACGGGGGGAATAACGATGAGCGCGTGCCTGCACGCGCGGCTCGCTCGCGTAACGGGAGGTGGGCCGGGGACAGCGGGGCCCGGACTCGGTGCTTGTTTATGCTGCCGCTCTCGGCAGCGCTTCTGGGAAATGGCGCAAGGCAGGAACAGCGCCCGCGCCTGCCCCCGGGGCAGGAGGCGCCCCCGTCCCTATATAGCCGTGGGGTCCGCGGTCCGGCTGTGCGGTGGTCACCCGGCGGGACAGGCGTAGGCAGAGACTGTAAGTAACGACGGCGCTGCCGGCGGTAGTGTCACCTCTGCTGTCCCTGTGGGGTCGGCCTGAGCAGGAGTTGGCCTGTGTGCCTGTCTGGCATCCCTTTTCGGCATTTGTCACGGGCTCTGGAGAAGCCTTGGATTGCTTTTTCGGCGAATAATAGATTTGCGCCTGCGGTATCAGCACAACTCTGGTGTGCTACGTAAAATGCTGCTCCACTTGTTGCACCTTTCTTTGCAGAGTAAGGATTATGTACTGCCCTTGGCTCTTAGGATGGGCACATTTCGTTGAACTTTGCTCAAAGTATTGGCGTCATTTCTCCCCTGTGAGGAGTTCTGCTAAGGGGTGGTAGTGTAATGGCATTTGAAATGTTGTGTCTGCGCAAGATAATTTTCTGAAGAGACTCTTTTCTCTTTGTCACTAAGTCCTTTTGAGAAGTGTCACATATTGCTCAAGATGAACTCAAACTGGCCTTTAGGGAGTAGTGTGTTGAAATGTTGGGGTGAGCTACCAAATGTCCTAAGCAGTAGATATTCTCATGAGATTATTTGATTTGAATGCTTGTCTTTACTGAAAGGATACATAAACTCCATCTGTTTTAAACAACAGTGATTTTAGTGTACCTTGTCTCTGGTTTGGGGTTTCCATTGTTGCATTTTGTTTTATTTTTTTCTTTTTCAGACAGCACTACGTTACGGGACTTATTTATTGACATATATTTTGGAATGAAGTAGAAAGCAACATAGAAAACGTGCAATTATTTATAAGTAATGACAGTTCATTTATCCTTGGATGCATATTTATTCCTTTTGATTAACCCAAAAAATCTTTGGTGGAAGCAGAGAAACAAATACCTGCCTAAAGCCTGCTGGAGGATAAATCGTGCTGCACACCTGAGAGTTTTTCATACAAGTGAGCCTGGGTGTAAGTGGGCCAGAAGCAGAACATTTTGGTATAACAAGTACATTTATAGCCATGAGTTTTTATACTACAGAGTTTCCAAACTTTTAACTTCTTCTTCTAAAGGACTTACAAAGGTGAGCATTCGCATGTCACGAATTAAGAATACTATAGAATCTGTTTCAAAGGCAGTGTCTGGCACTCACAGTGAACTGGTGTCACGGATAGCTCGATTAAAGTCCCACTCAGGTACTTTGGGTAAAGCAAATAAAAGTAGTGCAGATGCAAATAACAGCACAAATCTAGAAAATGATAAACAAATTACAGATGTCAGTACTCAGGACGATTGCAACACAGACCCAGCTGCAAAGAAATCCTCTTGTGCAAGTGAAAACTTGGAATCTGCGTTAGTAAGTTCAAGCAGCACTTGTCAAGATACTCCAGAAGTTTTGTCATCTACTAAAAACCACCTTTTTCATATAAGCTACTTTTCTACAAATTTTGGAGAGACTTACAACTTTGTAGCTGATCATATCAACTCTTACTTTAATAATTCTGTTATGGAACAAGGAAAAAAAAGGAATGCTTTATTACAGAACTCTGAAAGTGAAAAGAATAAGTTTGATTCATCAGCAAGTACTGTAACAAGTGAAGAAAAGAGAGTGGGTTCAGCAGGTGCTTTAGCTCCTGAGGCAGAGACCTTGGGTACTGAAAAGACAAATACTGCTCTCCCAGTTTCCACTAAAAAAAGTATTGCAAACTTTCTTTCATATCCCAGTAACAGTGTACAAGCTTTTGTAGACAGCTACATTGGTGGGTTGGTTCCAAAGTTAAGATCTGATACAAAAGTTGTTTCACTAGAAAAGAGTAAACAGCAAGAACAAGAAGTGTCTGAGAAGAATGATGAGGACAAAGCAAAAGAAGCCAGGACTGCAGAAGAGAGGGAAAAGCATCTGTCTCTTCAGAGAGAAAAGGCAAGTCTTTGTTTAGTTTTAATTTATGTATTATTTCTATGTATGTTTTACACAAGTGTATATATATGCTGCACTAGTGTCTATACCTATATGTAAGCATAGATACACATACACATTTACTTATGTAAATAAATATGTACCTGTGTATACAGTTACATACATATGTACACATACTTTTACTTATAGATTACTTCCATATAAGTATATATGTGGTATTCCTGCCCACAGCAGGGAGGCTGGAACTAGATGATTTTTAGGGCCTCTTCCAACCCAGACTGTTCTGTGATTTGTTCTGTGCACTTTGATAAATAAGTACATATGTAAAGCTCTATAGATTTTATATATACATGCATACTATATGTAAACTTACAAATACATATATGTACTTAAAAGTAGGTATAGATACATCTGTGTATAAGTATTAAATGTTTTATGTAAGTATAGATATGTAAGTTTATGTATAAAGAGTGTGTATATATATACACCTATGTGTGTTTGTGTTGTAGGTACATATATTTAGTTCACATATGCATAGAGTCCATAATTACAGACAGATCTAGCTGTGCTATTTTTTTGTAGTTACAGTAATTTTACAGTTCATGGTTTTTTAATGGTTTAAATACCAGAGAGTTGCCCTGAATACATACTGACATGTTTGTTTGGTATTCTTGCTGTAAACTTTATTTAGTTTTCTGCTAAATAAAAAATCAAAAGGTTTTTGTTGATGATTTAAGCAGTGCTTACTTGGAACCTGTAGGAGATCTCTAGTACAACATGCTGTTCATTGCTTCTGAGAAATCTTAAAATAATGTGTTGAAATTAGTCTTGACAACTTTTACACATTTCTTAGAGTAGTTTTATGTTGTCTGTTTGTCTTCTTTAGATCATTGCAAGAGTGAGTATTGATAACAGGACTCGAGCTTTAGTTCAAGCCTTACGGAGATCCTCTAATCAAAGAGTCTGCATCAACAGGGTTGAAGAACTGACCTATCATCTTCTAGAATTTCCAGAGAGCAGAGGAGTTGCAATTAAGGTGCCAATAGTTTTTTATGCTTAGATAAAAAACAATCTGACAAATGATTGATATAGAATAACATAAAACCTCCTTATTTTGTGCTTTTGTGAGCTAGCCACGTTTTGTATTTGCAAAGATTACAGTTTGAGTGTCTCTTTTTGTAAGTTTTTAGCTGCTTCAAGCAGATTTATATGCAAACTGCTGGTAGTTTAGCTAAAGGCCCTTAAGATTGCAATGTTTAATTTAGAAGCATACGGCATGGTCATGTGGGTAGGTAGTATAGCTTTTTCCAGTGGTAGATAAAGGTCGTACGCTGTGTCCTCTGTGGCAGTTGACCAGATGGGAATGTGCTGTACAGCTGATCTGTATGTGCACAGTACTTTCTATGCTTGTTTACATGCTTCCTTCGAAGAGAGGTGGCAAGAGAACCATCAAATAAGTACATGTAATCTAGTCCTACTTGTTTCCTTCCCTTCATTGAGGGGGCAGGAGGTGGGTGGTAGACTATTCTAGAACTACTAGCTAAATCACAGCATTTGTCAACCTTGTGCCTCTTTTCATGAGTTGTGACATACCTCTGACACAGATTGTAGAATTTCTTGAAAAGTAGCCTTTGGGAATGGAGTGCAGGCCAGATGAATCATCTGGGCACGGTACAGGTCAGGCATTCACATAAATATATGTGAATTACTTTATTATGAAAGAGTGTATTCACTACTCCCATTTTGATTGCAATGCTATATATATTTATGATCATGTACGTTTTAAAAATACTCTGTGTGAGAAAGCATTTTATTTTTTTTATATTAGTGTACTTAGAAGGCATTTCTTGTTTTGAAGCAGTGTGGTACTTAAGCAAATCTGGGTGTGCTTCATACTTGGCTGATGTGATACTAAGTCAATAAAACTAAACTGGGCAAATGTAGCTTTCCTAGCTATTCAAAATATTTGCATATCATCTTGATTGTTTTATTCTGATAGATAGTTACTATAGGAATGAGTTGTGTACAGCATAATATGGACATCCTTTCTTTCCCTTGTTAGAGAAAGACATGGGTAAATACAGATTTGAAGAGGTTTTCTTCCAAGTTTAACTAGTATATTACTTCTGTACTTTAATGTCACACTAGTAAATTTAAGAATTAATTTGGTTTAAACATAGGGTTAGAATGAAATATCCTTGTGTTTATCAACAGGAAAAATTAATCCCATGCCTGTTGCGACTGAGACAGGCTAATGATGAAAGTCTTCAGGCTGCTGTTAGAGAAGCTTTAGCTCTGATTGGATATACAGACCCTGTGAAAGGCTGGGGAGTTCGAGTCCTCACCATTGATGGAGGAGGAACAAGGTAAAGCTTCTGGGGTTTTACATACTTGTAACCTTTTTAATACTGTAACTAGAAGTAAAGTTTCAGTCTCTCTTTGATATATAAATGCCCAAAGTGGCAGTTTATGAGTTACATTTCTGTTACATTTGACTAAGGGATGGGTACTGGTTTTTATGCATTTCTGCTTGAATGGTGTTTGTTTTGGTGCTCATTTTGCCATACAGTTATCTTGCTCTATCCCAACAGAGTTTACAAGGCAGCATGCCAGATACTGTTTGGTGCTAGAGAAGCAAATCTGATGTTCTCTAATGCATCTCTCCCACTATTTCAGATACATTGAATTGAAGCCAAGTAAACCCCACACAGGGGGCATTATACAGCCTTGTTAAGACCAAAATTTTGGTGCTGTCTAGTAGGAATGCAGCTAAAATCTATCCTTAGTCTACATCCACAGAAGTTGATAACCCCTCAAACATTTGCTAAAAAACCAGTATGGCTGTAGCTGTTGAATACTATTTTTTGTATGCCTGAGTATGTCATTCATACTTAGTATTCATCATTCTATTTTAGCTGTGTTCTGCTGCTCTGTTATTTCCTGAAATATTCAGGATTATTACTGTTGCAGTAATTAAAGTATAATTAGTTACAATGAAGCAAAGGTGATTGAAGAATGATTATAGCTATGTGAGATAAGACTGCCATTGTATGTGAAGGGAAATTTTGTGTTTCAGGGGTTTAGTTGCTCTTCAGACTCTACGGAAACTAGAAGAATTGACTGGAAAGCCGGTTCATCAACTTTTTGACTACATCTGTGGAGTAAGCACAGGTAATTATTAAGTCACAGGTTGGAGTTTTGCTATCAATATAGTAAAAGAACATCTCTAAGAATAAATACAGATTTTGCAGTTTCTGACTTAGAGTGTAAGCCAGGGAAGTACAGTTGTGATTTCTAGAGTCTTTCTTTTTGCTTTTGAGTAAGAACTTTGGGCAGGTCATGATAAACTTTTGGCTTCAAACTGATTTGTCATTTTTTCAATTTATGTGAAATCTTCCATTTGCACACAGAAACCATTATCTTAGATATTTGTGGAGCTTTACAGACTACTAAGGTAATATCCCTCAGGAATTGATACTGGGTCAGTCGTGTTTCCTTTATTAAGTTAACAGCAATGTTTCATCTTTCTTAATTACCTGCCAGAAGGACAGAATGTGCCTGTAGCAAGATCTTGAATGATCTGAATTAGAGGAAGTGGTCAGTGCTGTGGTGTCCTCTGTTCATATCAGTCTGTACGGGATGGACAAATGGCGTGGCAGGTTTGGTTAAGCCAAATACAAAGCCCTCCATCTGAGGTGGGTTGACAGTGTAGAAACCACCTTTGCAGAAAAGGACCTGCTCTTGTTTGGAACAAGCTGGACATGAATCATCGTTGTACTCTAATGCAAAAAAACCCCCACCATATTGGTTTGCATGGACAAAAACATACCCAACAATTTAAGGGTCTTTGTTTGGCCAAAAATGCCCTGTTATGGGCTTCTCTATAAACCCTTAATCTTTTGGGTATGTTTTTGTACATAATGGGTGAGTCTGTCAGCCAAGTAGATGATCAAGAGACTGGAGCTTATGACATGTAAAGGAGAGAGTGCAAAAACTGGGTTTATTTGGCATTGAGAAGAGAAGGTTAAGGGTAGGCCTTTATCTTGGTTCAGCTAATGGGAAAATAAAGATATGGTGAATCTAGAATAATTTTGAAGGTGCACAGTGATAGGAGAAAAGCCAACAGACAAGACAGAGTATGGGAAGTTGTAATTAGGTATGGTATCATGTTTTTCTTGCAGGGATGGTCAGACACTGGAAGGAGTTGCCTGCGCAGGCTGTGTCATCTCCATTTGTGGAGATACTTAAAATTTGGTTGAACAAGTCCTGAGTAACTTATTCTAATTATACCTGTTGAAATAGGAGGTTGGACTAGATGATGTCTACAGGTCCCTCCCAGACTTAATTACTCCTGTGACTCAGTGATAAGTTACTCCTCCATAGAAAGCAGGAAAGTCTAAAGCATAAGTTTCTCCTTTAAAGACAGTAATCTCATTCAGAAATTATGCTAGACCAGTAGCAGCATGATTATATTTTCTAACATAGGAGGTGCACTGTAGTTTACTAGCTCAGTTTCTAGGAAATTGCTATACTTACATTCTATACAGTTTAATTCAGAAATTATATTAAACACAGAACAGCATGAGTAGATAAAAGAGTGTTTTGAGAGATTTGCTTAATAGACTCAGAATAGTGGAGGAGAATGTTTAGGTCTCCTAGACAGAATTTGTTTGTAGGCATCATATAGTTCCCTGCTTTACATTTTTAATAGTCTTCCAAATAAATCCTGCATTAGTTAGTTTAGCAGTAAGTGATTGTTTCTTTGCAAGATGGTTTCCTTACAAAATATTTCTCCAGTGTCATCTTCAATGATAACAAAGATGTTTTACCTTGAATAGAAAAGCCTTGTGTTCTTTTACTCCCATTACTGTCACTAGGACTAACTTTGTTTTTAAATCTTCCTCAAATTTTGGGATTTATGACTGCTAGCAAGTACTTAGCATATTCTTTTAAATGTTGTTTACATAATTAAGCTTTTGTCTGCAGTTGTCCATCTTGCAATAATAAAAGACATGGCTGGGTGAGACTGCATGTCTGCCAGCACTGCTGCAAGTTCTGTTTGTATTGACAGTACATATGCTGATAGTCCTGCAGCTGAATGAATTGTGCTTTACAAGAGTGATGGATTAAATAATAGGAAGGATGCCTCTTGTGCACCGCACTTCTCTTTTCTGCTGCAGTTTTTGTATTTCTTAGTATTGTTCAGCTGTTTTGCCTTTGAAGTTTAGAAATCCCCTTCCTGTGAATTCAGCATCACTGTCTTTGTAGTTATCTTCCCTGTGCTTCTCTTCAGAGGGTGGAAGTGCAGGCAGTCACAGAGAAAGATCATTGCAATGATGCTGTAATAGGCCCTACATACTTTGAATCTGCTCACCAGAATAGCAAATGTGTGATATTATAGAACTGGTGCTGGAGAGTTTAGAGGAAGAAAATGTGGCAGAAGCTTTGCATGACGGGGGAAAATGTTGTTTCTCTGCTGCTAGGTGTTATGTCTGCCTTGAATACAGGCATCTGGTGATTTGGCAATTGAAAAAGTTTCTCTTGATGAAACTTTGTGTCAAGTAGGCCCAGGTTGCCTTAAGCACGTGTTCTACCTTTTAAGGAACTATCAATCCACTGATGCTCAGCTATCACAGTGGTGGACATAGTGAGACTGAAAAAGGGCTTGGAAGCCATGTTTCCTGTGCAGCCATCTGAAACTTCTTGCATGTAGTGTTTTCTGCATGTGCTTTATATTCTTACTCTATTTCAAGAATTGGCACCTTTTAAAAATAATTTTATTCAAGCCTATGGCATTTATTTCCAGATTGAAAAAAATGTGTTCTAATTATTCCTAATGCTTAATTACATGGTCTCACATTATGGCACAACTAGATTTAAAGGTTATATGAGTCCCTTTCAGTTTAATATAGCTAAGAGTTTTAGTAATGCATTAATTGTATTTTTCCACAGTCCATTTAATGATATTTAGCAGCAATGCTTTTTGAATGCTGTTACTTTGTTCCTACAAGGGTAGGTAATAATTTTAGCCAGGCACACACTAGATGGCAGCATGTATGAAACTAATTATAAATGGTTGCAACCAAATGTAATCCAAACTACTGAAATTTCCTTCATTTCTGCAGAATTTTCCTAGAATATGTCTCTACTGACTTAAGAGTTTGCATAGTAGGAAATAATTCTCCAGATTTATCAATACCATAGCAAAGATTTCTTACTTGTTTCCACGTAAAGTAGTGGATTTCATTTGCTTTCTGCCGTATGCTTGTTATAAACTGCAAAATGAAATAATGTGATTTTTCAACTTCTCATGTTTCTGTTTTTGAAAATAGACTTCTCCTATCTTGTATATGTTCTTATAAAACATGGTTTGTGATCTCTGAGCAGGAATTTAGTGATATAAATGTCAATTGATCTTGTCGTTTCAAGACAGATATTCTGTTAACCAATGAACTATGTTAACTGGTAATCCATTTTTGTAATCTTACTCTAGGATACATTTTACATTGCAAAATATTTGGTTTTTTTTCAGGAGCTATATTAGCTTTTATGTTGGGGTTGTTCCATATTCCCCTGGATGATTGTGAAGAACTGTACCATAAGTTAGGATCAGATGTTTTTAAGCAGAATGTCATTGTTGGAACAGTCAAAATGGGCTGGAACCACGCCTTTTATGACAGTGATATATGGGAGAAAATGCTCAAGTAAGTAAAAGATGATCAGGTGAAAAATGATTAGTGCAATGTCTGAGTGCATTTGGTTTTGTTATTGCTTCACTGGTGTGCAGATTCTTTAAACAACTAGGAAGGATTAACGTTTACTCTCATTCTTTTGAAATAGCTGTTTTCATATTTACCAAAATGTTGATAGCTTTTAATGTAATGATTTATGTTTCTGGGGAATAAAGTAAGCTTTACTGCACTGATTTCTGATTATATTCCTGAATGCTTGCCAGCTCTGCTTGATCTGACTCATTGCAGATTTGCTCCAAATTTTACTAGCCACCTGCTATGCCTTTTTTCTTAAAGGAGATTGGTGAGAAATGAAATAATGTGCTGTAGCAGGGATTTTTAACATTTGCTACTATATTGGAGGGCTTTGTCCATTGCCACTTTCTTTGAAAGGGAAATGATCCGTAAGGTTTGCAACGAAAAATTATCTGCGGTGTCAAGAGTTGCCTGTGAAATATATTCATATGCATTGTTGGCTATTCAGGAAAAGCCACTGGAAAGAATTATTATATTACAGGTTTTATTTTGTAGTTTTATTCATCTGTATTTGTATTGATAGTTCAATTGTTTATAATTTTTAGCAAACTAATGTTGTAGTTTCCCAATCAGCGTAAATTGACCCTGCCACTGAAACAATATTTTATGAGAACTGGAACAATATTTTCTGAGAGAAAATGTAAAATGGTAAGAGGTTACTTCTGATAAGTAATAACAAGATCCCTTGGGAATGCGATTACTGTGTTTTTTGGGATTAAAAGAGTTTTTATGACATAATAGTGGGAATACCAGTGTGTTCTGAATTTTAAGCATTGTCTTTGATGAAGCAGAGAGAAAAGCTTCTAAGCATTTCTTCTCTGTGCTCTTGCATATTTTCAGAAATAAGTATATTTATCAAATAATTATCATGAGCTTCTCAGATATCTGAAGGTCTTTGTTTAGAAGTTAGATTTTTCTGTCTTCCCTCACTACCTCCCCCACCCAATTAAAGTAAGTCTTGTGAAAATCACAATAACATCATGTGAAGGTATTTTACATACCTTTAATTAAAATACTATTGTTTTTCTGCAGCTACATGTAGCATATGAGGGAGATAAAGAACTATTCCTGTGCAATAGACAAAAGCAAGCAATTAATGTATTATCCATAGAGTAAATTAAAAATTAAATGGGCTGATCAACAAATGACTTCTTGGTGACCTGTAATGTTGAAGGGAGATACCTTGCCTGCAGAGCATTTTGTTGAAGGGATTCTTAGAGGCTTCCCTGTGGTGTGGGGGCCTGGAGCTAAGAGGGAAATTGTAAGGTTATATAGTATGTCTTTACAGCAATATTGAAGATCAGGTCTAACATTTTCATAGCATAGAGACATTGCTTTATGTTTTGCTTTGAAAAGCATTAAAAGCATTACTTGTGCTGTGTGCATTTTTGTGGTTTAAATGGTAACTTGTCAGCCTTGCTTGAAATAGAAACAATCCATTTACAATGTGCAGACATGTAATACATGTGTAGTCCTACCACAATTATCAGTGGTGCTATTTTCTGTCAGAAGGTATTCTTGCTGAAAATAATTAAGTTGATATTTCATCAGGCTAATGTTCCATGCATTCATGGAGTATATTATAAATTGCATTTCAGAAAATGACAACTAATTTTGGTTAACTGACATTTTATTTAGAGTGCTTTAGGGAATTGGTTTCATGTGTTCTATATATACCTGTTTTAACACCTCTTACGTATTTCTTGAGTTGCAATTTTGAGGGCCGGTTTTAATAATTTACGTTATGCAGAAGATTTCACTTGCAACATATCAGTGTATGTAATGCTATATTGAATTGCATTTGTGAGAACCTGGTTTATAGTTCCAACTTCTCTGTTTTCTTTTGATTGTTGTTGACATATACAATTTTCTTCTTGCATGCCGTCTTAAGAAACTACTGGAGAAATTTGGTGAGCAGCTAGGGGTTCCACAAGGTAGCTAAAATCTCATGTTGGGGATTTATAGTCTTGAGAAGCAATCATTCACTGTATGGAGTGCAGGATAAAAATTACATGTTCTCTTTTGGTAGGAAAATGGATAATGCATGTGTTTGGGAATACAAGCAATAATACTTTAGTATTTGTTTTGCAGAGTGAAGTATAAATTAACACTGGTCTCTAGTGACTAGATAGGCAGCACGTTCCATACCAGCACATAGTATAAAAGTCTCCTATAGGTTTGGTAAAAATGTCATGGTTGCTTGGTACTACTGTTGTTGTTACAGGAGGGTAAAAGTTACAATTTTGCCTTTTGCACTGAGTGCTCTTTCTCCAGAGTATTTGCATCACTACTGTAGCCCATTAGAATGTTTCTTCCGGCATGTGGTTGGCAATATGTTCTCCATAGCGGTATTGAAATAAGTGTTGCAACATGAGTGACTTGAAGCAATGAAAGAGCAATGTTTGTGAAAGAGACTCGTTGTTTAAGTAGGTCATGTCTAGAGGACATAGGTCACAGACAGACACAAAGTAGATAAATGGAAAAATAGGATGACAAAAGAAATTATGTGTAAAGTAATAACTGATGAGTGGAAAAATGTAAAATGCTTACAGGATTTAAAGTAACTTTAATATCAAATGTAATTTGGGTGTTGTCATGGACAGTTTAATGAAACAACTATATGCTTGTGGTGAAACAAGATGATTTGGTCTGTGACACTTGGGATTGAAAATGCAAAAAATACTATAATGCAATTATATTAATTTACATTACAGTTTCATTTAAAGTATTAATTACAGTTCTGATTTCCTCATTTTAGAGAACATTTCTGTTGCAAGATTGGGGAAAAAATAGCCAGTGACCTAAAGAAAACACACATTAGGAATCTTTATCATTAACAAAAGCAAACAAGTTAAAGTGGTAATTTGAGATAGTAAGGCATCTTGAGAATTACCAGTTTCTTCTTTTCTTTGAAAATGGGGGACTAGTCAATAAAATTAAAATTAGAAGACTTTATTTTTTAACACAGTATGTGAGTAAACTGTGGAATTACTTCTGCTGTGACTTTGTAAAATAAAATTAAACAGTGAGACAAATACATTTATTTAATACGCAGTTACAGTATTAGTGCTAGCAACAGAACTAAAATAAATGTGGAGGTGATATTAAACTTTTCTCCTTAGACTGTAATGTGTGAAGTTGCACAGTAGTTTAAAGAATTTCTTGTACCTGCTCTGGAGTACCAGTTTCTGGCCTTCATAAAAAACAGGATGTCATGAGATACTTATTCAGTTTGATGGTTCCCATAATTAAGCAGAGGATATTGCTTATGCATTATTTTAATCTTTGCATTAGGGGTTTGGGAAAAAATACCTAATACAGACATTTCAGAAGTAGATGAAAGCGATGCAAATCAGTAGATGTCTTTGATATCTCACCTCTGTCAGTCTCATTTCTTTTATTCCTATTTCATGGTTCTGCATGCCTTCATCTCCTTCTCTAATCAGTTGGTGAGTGCAGATGTCACTCTTCCCCTTCTGGCTGGTGATTCTGAGACTAGAATCAATGCAAAAATAAAACAAAACAGTGCTACTGGTACAAGAATTGTGTCAGCAGGAGTTTTCCATCGTAGGACTGGAACCTGTCTTCCTTCCTTCCTCCCTGTCAAGGGCATGTATGTACTCATCCTTCAAGCACAAATATCCACTTAGAAGAGAAGCAAATTGTCCTGATTGCACATATACAGTCTACTGTCTGTGGTAGACTTTTATCTTCTGACTTGAGCAGGTTGATAAAGGTGTTGTTTTTAACAATGGAAACACTACTCTACTCCCTGCTGTCATGGGTGCAAGCTGTAGATGGATGATCTTGTAACAACAGCACATATCTTTGCTTGAGAAGTGTGACAATATGGAAAACAGTCATTGCAGAATAAGGCAGATGCACCACCAGTGTTTGGGGGGCTGTGTTCCAGGGGAGGAAGAAAGCTTGCTGATTTAAAGGAAAGCCTGTTTGGAGTCGTTTTGGGTGACCGCACTCAGTAGGCATTTTATACCTTTATTGTTAGCAAATCAAAGTTGAAGTAGATGGTGAGGTGAGATTACTGGCTAGTGTGGTAATTTTCCCCAGTGTCCTCTACTGTGCAGAAGGGCTGTCTTCTGGTTAGCAACGGGAATACTGACCCTGATATGATGAGAAGTTACAGTGCTAGCCATTGGTGTGATTTATAAAAATGTATTTACGTGAAAAAATATTATCTAAAAGGAATGGTAAATGCTGTTATGGAAGACTATATGTAGATGTTTTAACTTTCCTCTAAATAATATGGAATGCCATCTTTCTCTTTGTAGCTTTTGTTTCTGTAACTGCAGAAGAGTGATTTTTCATTTCTGTAGAATCACTTAATAAGGATGTTGATTTTTTTGATTCCTAAAGGTAGCAAAGTGTTTTGTCTAACTATATAGCTGAGTAATCCTAGTGATTTATGGTGAAGTATGTGAACTGAGTAACTTGAATCAAGACCTCTTCAGTCACTCTTCAAACTTATTTCCAACAGACTAGAAGGTTTGAAATGTCAGTCCATTGAAGTCAGTTGTAGAAATCTGATTATTAAAGTGCAATACAGACATTGCTTCTTTTAAATGCAAAGGTCTCAGAAATAAGGATGATAAAAATGCCTGTCTTGTTCATGCTAAACTGATGGAGCATTTTCAATATTTTACACTTTCTTGTAGAGAAAAAATGGGCTCAAATCTTATGATTGAAACTGCAAGAAAGTCCAAATGTCCAAAGGTAAGTACAGTTTTCTAAGGTAAATACTAATTGTATATTTCACAAGTACTTTTAAGAGTTCTGAGTAAATTCTGTACCTAGAAGAATATTGGATAGAGAGCATGAATGTTGAAGTGCTTTTCAGGTTTCCATATGTGATAACCCATGCTTTTAAAGGATAGAAATTAAATAGATTCTAAAATTTCAGCAGCAAGTTCTCATATTTTTAATACTTCTAGTTGGAATATGTTGCAGAGATGTTAAAAAACTTGTAAGCATAGAAATACTGGGTTAACATTTTGGGGTTGTGCAAAACTTGTTTTGTTTTCACCTAAGAATTCTGGTGTCTGGAGATCCTGTCATATCAGCTGTGATCTCTGTTACTTGTCCTCTGTGGTGCAAGAGAATGAGGTTTCTTCTCACTTTGTTTGGAGTACCTGGTTTTCTCCAGTCACGTTCTTGGGCCCCAAGATCTCTTCTCTTCCTGTATGATAGAAAAGGCAGAAAGTAATGGGAGGGGTATTACATACAGCAGCAGCACAAGAGTGAAAGATGAGAAAGCATGGGTATTTTATTTTTGGTGGAGGATAGGGTGTGAAGAAAGAAGAGAAATATAATAGGATATATTTCAGAACAATCTGTAATTAACAGGTGTTTTGGTGTCATAGCACTATATTCAATGCTTTACTGTTAAATGGAAGATATTCACATTTTTCTAAACATAGAAACGTGTGCCTTACTGACTGCGTTCCTAGTCCATGTCTAAAACAAGGACATGAAAAGGCTGGTGTGGTATGTTGCTTTCTGAGAGAGAAGCTATCCTATGTTGACTTGAAAGTTATCTTTGAACCAGGATCTTTGGCTTCCTTCCATGTTCTTCAGTAATAAAATCTGAATATAAATAGAGTTGAAACTAGCTGTTCCCAGTAAGCACTTTATAGTGCTGTCAGTGGTGGCAGTCTTTACAAGGCACAGCAAAAGCAAAACATGAAGTTCTGTGCTCTGCTGCTGTTAAATTTATGGCAAGATGGATTTTTCCAGAAGGTGTCAAGCACTTTGCAATTTAGACTGTCATGGAGTGTACATGGGTATTGCCAAAAATGAAAGCATTATTTTAATAAGTTTTCTATTAAATTTTCTGAAGTTGCTTTTCTTACTGCTTCTGATACTGCTTAGAACTAAATTCTCCTTTTGAGAAAAACAGGAAACTTTTCCTCCATCAAATGATGGAGTGCAAGTCAGGCAGTTTTGTTTTTACATTGTAACGTGGAAATTATAGTTTTGTTTTCTATAAGGATGAATTTGCAGTAAATAAAAATATTTAAATTAAGTAGCTGAAGAGTGAAAATGCATACAGTGAAATCACACTGTCAGCTGTGCATTGAGTAACATTTCAAGAAAACACCCTACTTTGTAAAACAGTAAACAAGATAGAATTGAACACCCACTTGGCTGCTAAAGAGGGTTGTTCTGACAGTGCCAGCCAGGCTGGCTGCATCACCTCTAAAGGTCTTGCACATTCTAACACTCACTTGTAGCTACATGTACTTTCTTCTTGTGGTTAGATCTGTAAGATACATTTTTTTGTCATCATAGTTGGGTTTTTTTCCAATGGAAATACCATTTTGGCTTAGATGAATACCATTTTCACTTAGATGAATATATGTGATTTCTGTTACATTTCAGTATCCTTAGAAAAAAATCTTGAAAGACTTATTTGATTCTTGTGCAGGAGAGATTCTTACAACAATTCTTTAATTCCGGTTGCAATATTAAGTAAATACTTTCTTGGAGAAAGAAATTGACAGTTCTGACATTCATACTTAATGGCGTTGTTTTGCTGGTTACAGACTTTTGAGATTAAAATAATATTTCAAACGGAAAAGTATTTTAAAATCATATAGTTGACACCAGCATTTTATTTAAATACCATAGATATTTGTAGAAACAGAATAGCCAGTGTAAACAATTAATTGTAGGTTAAAAACAGCATTTTCTTAGGGATTTGGGTCTCTTGGTTGTGTTTTACTTTGACTTTTTAAAATTTAGATAGACATTATAAAAATATAAATAAATAATGAACCTAGTAAGATTCCAGAGGTGCATTAATGTATAAATTGAATTTCACATGATGGGAAGCTTTCCTTCTCATATTATGGTTATCATCATATATAACTAATTTTGTTCCTCCTCACTCACTAGGTAGCTGCAGTAAGCACCATTGTAAACAGAGGAACACCACTGAAAGCATTTGTGTTTAGAAACTACAACCACTTCCCTGGTGTGAAGTCCCATTATATTGGAGGCTGTCATTATAAGCTGTGGCAAGCAATTAGAGCTTCATCTGCTGCACCAGGTTACTTCCAGGAATATGTTTTGGGCAGCGATCTTCATCAGGTAAGTTGAAAACTCCTCCTTGAGTAAATATTTTCCAATTTTACCCCTGAAAAAAACCCATGGTCTGAATCTCTGAATCAAAACTAAGCAAATAAGTTGGTAGCACAAAGGAAATCTAGGACAGATGGGGTAAGAAAGGATATTTTTAGCTTCTATAGTCCTTACAGAACTAGAAAGGCTTAAAAATCTTAGTCTTCTCAATACAAACCTAAGCTCTTCTGCTGTTTCTTTCTTCTCTGCCTGGAAGGAAATATTATATGAGTTGTAAATTGCCTTTGACTTCCTACTTGCAACTGATATTTCACTGAGCATTATTTCATTAAATAGGTGGTGTAACTTAAAAATCTAACAATATTGTAAAATGTGGAAAAAACAGGTTATACACTTCAGCATTCTTTTTATTAGTGCACAATTTCAGTTTATGGTCTACTTTTTAATTCTTTCCATTGATAGCTTATTCAGCTTTATCCTGGTTCTGGGCTAGTAAAAAGAGTAAGAGATGCCACAGCAGTAAGATTAAACTCAGAGGACAACTGCAAAAGAAATTCCCTTGAGGATAAAGCAGTGTCTCCTGTCAACAGTGCATGCTATTTTATTGTATTACACCCTCTCTTAGTGACCCTGATGAGTAAAGAACACCGCAAATTAGTTTCTTTAGTAGTTTTTCAACCATAGGGTTTTAGTCCTCCAGTGCCTCTGTATTAATTTGCAGTTCTTCATTTTTCAAGTACTTCTTGCAATGCATACTACTTTAAAAGTATTGGTATTTGTTTCCATAAATACCTGATCCAGATCTGTGGCAGAAAAGACTACAAAGGGTGACTGAACCAGAGGCCTTCAATAAAGAGCATAGGATTGAATCACTTAAGTTTAATGAAAGCATCTGTTACATTTGTCATATTAATTCATATGATGGCATTAGCCTCAAATGCTGGGGAAAAGTAGCATATTTTGAGTAATAAGATATATCTGGATCACTTACAGAATTCCTGATGCTGTCCATTGGAAGACTGTAATATTCTTTAGCATTGTAATGTGCTTGATTAGTGAAATTTAAAGGCTAACAGATAAATGACTGTAAGATGAAATAGAGAAAAATTCATGAGGTTAAGAGGTGGTAAAAAGAAGCATTGGTACAAACAGCTAGAATTTCATCTGAAAAAAAGCATATTTCCATATTTTGATTGAACATTTATAAGGTGATGAAATAATTCAGCTATATAAAAACTTCACAGAAATTAAGGGGTGAAGGGGGAGGGATCCCATGGAGGGTAAGGTTCAAGAGATTCTGAAATTTCTTTCATTTTGTTTCACCTTTTTGTCTAGGACACTCTTCCCCCCTTCCCTCTCTTATCTGACTGCCCCCCCCACAACCTTCCCAGTATGGTAGATCTTGTTATCCTGAAATCATTTTAATCAACTACTGTCTGAAATTAGCAAATAAGTTTTTGAGGGATTTTTAGACCTAAAAGTGGAGTAACACATCAGATTCCAAGCCAAAGCACTGCTTGAAATCCTGAAATGTGTTCATCTTCCATCTGGACAAGCAAAACTGGGAAGGGAGCTGCTTTAGCCTTGGGAGCTGTTCCAAACTGCTCCTTAACTGATTGAATAGGTTAGTGTTAATCTATGTGAAGAAACTTTCTTTCTCTTCTCACCTTTCCACCTTCCTCTTTCCTTGAATTGAAAGTACTTGGAAATTGATCTGTGCTTTTACATGAAAGATAGCTGAATGAACAGCATGATTTTATAACTTCTACACAATGCTTTACACAATTATTTGTCTTAACATAGTTTCTGAATTGCCAGACTTGTGTGAAATGCAGTAAGGTTGGTACTTATTTCATCTATGTTCACTTTTAAGTCCAGTTTACCATACTAGAGGATGTATAATTATTGTTAATAGAGATCAGATCCAGTATTTTCAGACACAAAAGGCTGGAATGAAGTCTACTTTTTCTTTTTCTTGTGCCAGAGTCTTTGGGCAAAGACCTTGCATTTAATCTTACAAACCCTGTTTCCCAAGTTCAGCATTCTTCTCTATTTGATGTATTATAATTACTAGAAAGCAAGGGCTTAGGATGCAATTCACCTTTGTCAGCCGTAAAGGACTAAATATGTACTCAGTGCTAATACACTGTCTTGTAGTAGACCTAGATGCTAAATTTTCAGATTTAGACTTTTTCATATAATCTGAAAAATACCTCTTCTCCCCAGCCAGGAATGTTTAAACACTTGAATTCTTACAGAAACTACTTTTCATGTCTGACATGCTTTTCTGTCCCCAGATTACGCTTTTCTTACCATATTATAATTAACATAATTACCTGGTTTGTGTGTGAGGGGTACGTGGATGTCCAGATAGCAAGTTATTGCATAGCAAATGCTCCATAACACGCAGCTTTCTAGAGGAGATTATAATTCTACTGCACACTCTGAAGCAGCCTTGAATTGCCTTGTTTTAACCCTGTGGTAAGAGCCTCTGTGCATATAGCAGACTGTTAGTCTTATTTTCCTGGGAGTTAGTGGTACCTCACTGGAAAATGCAAGATATTCAAAAGTTTTATCTCTGCTGAAATATCCAACATGAATTGAAAGAAGTACATATGCATGAATACATACTAAAATTGAATCCTAAATGCAGTCATATTCTTTCTTAAAATAGCTTTCTTATTAAAATATGTTAATATTGGTAACTCTTTGTTCTTACAGCTCATATCATAAATATGGGAATAGTAGATTTGTGTTAAGCATCTTTATTCTGAAAATGCACTGCAAGCGTAATATTAAGTTCCTTGGTCAGAAGTATATATGTAGTGTATATGGAAAATCTTGCTCTTTTCTGTATGTACACTGTCTAACAGATTGAACTGCTTTTGAACTACATGAATAAATGAAGCATAACATTGTTAGACATTTTTGATAGTGCTGTGATTTTTGAAAAGTGCATCAGCACAATGTGCATTAAGTGTAAATAATAATTTATGCTGAAGGCTTCAGAATTGTAGTAGTGTCAGAAAGATGGTCTTCTAAGAAGTTTTTTCATTGATTTGGAAACTTCCATTAATCACCTTAATATGTTTTCTGAACATAAACTGTGCTAGTTTCTTACTAGTTTATATATAACCTGTCTCTGAAGTATTGATATTTCTAAACAATTCCAAGAACAGAGGTATCCAAAATATATATGTGAAAATTCAGACTAAGTACTAGTACTACTTGTTTCCTAGCTTTGAAGTTTGGGACTTTTAAGAATTACATAGAGACCAGGTTCTGTATTAGCTTATCAGTCAGTTGAACATTTAAATCTGAATGAGAAACATTCTGGCAGTTCATATGACTGAAGACTCTTCAAATGTGTGAAAATATTTATTTTGAGAATGGAAGTCACTGGATTTTTTTAGGGTCATCCTGCATATTCATGCCTTATGTTGTCTAGCTTTTGTTGGAATCAGAGTCCTGTCAAACTGTATGAAGTAGCTGAATGAGAGTTATGTGTAGTGTTGAGATGAATACTTAATGTTTTTATGTATGACTCTAGATGTCTATGGTGGAATCGTGGCTGAACTTAACTGTTGGGTTTGACTCAGTTTTCTGTAATTGTAAAATATTTATGCATGTGTATTTGTGTACACACACACTCACGCCCTTTCACTGGAAACATTTCAGTTTGATTTCCTGTACTGGGCACTCTCAGTAAAGTGTCTTCATTTTTTTAATGAGGTAATAAATTAGTTTTACAATTTTTCTGACGTCATTTTTTAGAAAGAGGTTTCTAGATGCCTGAACCTGTGTTGCTGATAACTTGGTTTGTTAATTTCTGCAAAAAGCCATCAGTTGTTGCAAACAGCAATATTTACATTCAGGTCAATTGTGCCATGCTATCTGGTTCCGCTCTGTCAAGTAGGAAAAAACAGTGCAGCTGTTGGTAGATGAGGGGAGTAGGATTAATATTCTTTGTGGTTCAAAAGAAGAACACATTAACATTCAAAGGGATTTAATCCCTGTAACATGCTTCTCCAGGAGCCCTGCAAGTCAAGAGACCAAGTCATGATGTTACATCGTAGAAGTTACATTGGCACATGTCAGTACCTTTATTTCAAAATGAGTTTTTGAAGCACTGAAGGCTCTTAACCTCTCCCCAGTCTTGCTACAGCCAGGGACTTTTTTTTCCTCCTCTACTTCCCACAGTAGGGTGTAATTTCTTACATACTATTTTTCTTTCCTTTTTTACCCTGTAGTGTGAGAAACATTTGAGGTACTCAATAATGTCACTTCAGTAGACAGTAAAATATGCTGAGGAAATTACTAACTAAATTAATTAAAAGAGCAATTTAAAATGTAAAAAAAAATCATTATGCACACTTCATTTAATAGCTTTTACAGTAAAAACTAAATTTGTCCTATAGGATTAATTCAAAGGGCAGCAGGGATTGTGTATGTGATAGTGGTAAATTCAACAAAGCCACAGATTTTTCTCGAATAAAATATACCCAATTTACTTGATCACCTCTTTCTTGACAGCTTCCCATGATTCCATTGTTGTATTACGGTTCCATTTATTATAGTGCTGATGTTTATGTGTAAGATTGTTCAAATAATTGTGTTTTCTTTGAGCAAGATCAGATAGTAAAGCAGTTAAATTGGCACTTAGTCTGTTAGTGGAGTTTTAATAATGCAAATATAACAGGATGTGTGATGAGAATACAATCTAAAAATAAAAAATGTATATAGTACAATAGTATAATATAACTAAAATTTCAAGTTACACCTTCGTTGGAAAAAGATAACTCATGGTCTCTACATATTTTTTCAAATTTGCCCTTTCCTTTTATTAGGTAATAAATCTGTAAAGGCAATTCATCTCTGTAGCTTGTTACAGGAGAGGCCTTCAAAAGTGATTCACTTAGTGCATCCTACCCTAATTGGTTTTACATGGTAGCTTTTAAAATTAGATTCAAGTGTGCTTCCCAGGCTCTAAGAAGACATAGAATATAGGTCACATTGAAGTTCTTTTCATTCTTAGGATATGCCACGGTGATCAGTATGCACCAGAGCTTATGCAGACTGTGGTTTAATAGGTGTATCTTGTTCTCACAATGATAGAAACAACTCTTTCTTTGTTTCTCCACTTGTTGCCATACACATTTGCTTACAGCCCTCAAGGCAGTGTTGCTTACTGTTTAAGGAAAAGGGAATTTACTGGAACATGTAAGCTATATGGATAGTTGCGTTTCTTTCTCTCTTACGGATTCTATAGGTCAGATAGCAGCTCTAAAGGTGACGTGCACTGGTGCAGTTTACCAGCCTTTTGTGAAATTACTGTGGTTACTGTACCAGTAGTATTTTGTGGAGCAGACTGCTTGAAAGATTCCCTGCAGGGGCTTGCTAAGTGACGTGTTATTGGCAGATTTGTTTAGTATAATGAAATTTGAGAGTGTCTGTTGTTTAGGCATTTAACTTGGAAGCATTCTAATTTTTATCTCAATTGTTTCAGAGTGATGTTTTCATAATGTAATCTTCAGAGTGCTTATTTAAAAGAAGAAACAAAACCTTGCTTTCAAATAAGCTGTATTCATTGAACTATTTTTTGCTTAGACATTTGAGTCCATGTATCTTCAGTGACACTGTTGACCAGCTAATATTTGCTATAAAATAAATCTTGTAAAATCACAGGAGGCTGCTTTGAGTGGAAAATTATGATCTGAGTCCATTCAGTAATCTCTGTACAGACAATCTAGGTTCTGCACTCATGTTCTGGTGTTGCAGCCACCATTTCTTAGATCAAAAAGAAAAATTCTCAGTTCTTAATAGCTAATAGTTTTTATTTTCCTAGATTGTGTATTTGTCCAACACTGACTTAAATGGGGCTGTATTTCCAAAGAAAATGGCCTTGTGATATTCATTGCAAATAAAAATCCAAGAATGCAGTGAGACTACTGACATACTTTTACCTCTTCCCTCAAGGAAAGCTTGATTTTGATATATAGTGGTCTGGTGCTCAATGGGAAAAATCGTTTCATGTTTTGTCAACTACCATCAGGCTTCTAATTTGCCTTCTGTTTTAGTTTAGGAAACTGCCCTCTTGCCATGGACGCAGGGCATAGGAATAATTTTCACCATGCATACAAATGTGCATAAAGTTCAGTACCCAGTGCATTCCCATTCATTGAATAGGGCATATTGTCTAAGCCCTATTTCCTGTACTGACCTTCACTTCTGGGGATTAATCCAAGGTCTTAATTTTGCAAATCTGAAATCATTTGGTGATCTCTTCAAAGATTCTTTGCATTTCAATGTTTCTTTTACTTGGGGTATATTTACACTGTTATTTTAGTAGCAGATATATGTATACTTAGATTTTTGGTTACAGAATTTAATTATTTCAGCTGCCATTTCCATAGGAAAAAAAATTAAGGAGTACAGAAAAAAACAATTTCCCTTAGGTTAAATTAAGTCCTCTGTCACGGTCACCACAACAGCATCATAGGCTGTAATAGATGAACATGTAAAGCTGAGTTTCCTGTTGCTACTCTTGTAGAAGCTTATTTCAATAAGGTATTTCTTCATTTTTCTCACAACCAGAAAATTTCACATTTTCACTCCTAAGTCTGTTGCTAGCTAATGGATACAAATTATTCTTGTGCCAGTACTGTTCTCTAGTTCAATTAACTTTTCTTCTCATAGTATTTACCCTTCTGATGCTTATATAAAAACACTCTTTTTTTTTTTTTTTAATTTTCTTAGCCTAAATATGCCAGTCTGTCTTAGTTTTGCAACACAGACTCTGTTCTTTTGGTTATCCTAATGGTTGTCTGCTGCACCTGGTGCATTTTGAGTTATTTTCTTGAAACTGGACTATTCAGTGTGTTTTTGGCATGACCCAAGACACTTTGTGCAATGTTGAATGATATACCAGAATCAAAATTAGCACTTTTAAATCAGAAACAAAATTCAGAGGAGTTAACTTGCTCAGTCTGGAACATGTTATCTTAACCTTATGTTAAGATATAATAAAGATAATAACCACGTGTTATCTTAACCTTATGATGTGTTTCCTTTTTCAGAGGAAGATACAGCTTAGAATTACACTTGCCTTTCCTACTGCAACTTTTTATGTTGGTGGTTTAAATCATTGTGTGATAGTTCTCTACTCAGAGCTTTCTCATGATGGTCCTGATACCACTGTACTTTGTCATCTAACCATCTACTTCTTAATTTAGCAGACTTGTGAAACTGCAGAACTTTTCTTTCAGTTTTTTCTTCCCAATCACCAGCCTCCACTGTGGATACAGATTCTAGGTAGTTCATGTCCAAATCCTGAATCCTTCACAGCAATTATCTTCAACAACAAATTCACTTTCTCTCATACATTTTGTCCATTTTAAGATCAAATCCTTTAGCTGCAAACATACTTTGTTTCAGCTGCAGTGAAATGAAATCTGTTTGAGTCAAAATGTAAAGAATAAAATTGTCTTAAGAAATTTAGGTAGCTTGCATAGTTCTAAAAATAAAGGGGTTTAATTAACAATCCAATTTTCATTTGAAATTGCAGTATGAAAGATAAAAAGAAATTAGTGGAGCCCATAATATATTTAGTTTGGAAAGTTGACTATAGAGTTAGCTTACAGCATTGACCAACATATTTTAAGCAGCATTTATAAATGATATATCCAAATATGAGCCACCTACATTCCCTGTGGGTCACTACTAGTTTTTCTGTCTTTTTCTCAATGCATTTTGAAGTTCCTAACATTTTACTATTGTTTAAAAAGCTAGCAGCTAAAAATGTAGACCAATTAATTAAGAAAACGAATATCAATAAGTAATAGCAATAGCATTGATCAAGTTACTGATATAAAAATGTATTGAGTGTAGCTAAATATTTCCATTGTTATCCTGGTACATAAAATTCAAAGAATTTTGAAATTTTAAAAATTTACCATGGTCACATTTCACAAAGATTAGGATATCTCCATATCTGGGCTTCCTTGCTCACTTGTAGAGGTTTTATATTAATGTAATTGCTTTCTGCAGCTCCTAGAGCTTTCCCCTTAGTCCAATATATTCTGCCATAGCAAATAGAGTATTTACACGCTTCCTAAGTTGAATGTTGTCAGCAAAGCCAAAACTTCTAGACTTGAGTATCCTGACATCATCTAAATACAGAAGGATTTTGTTCAAACCCATGGGTTGGGGTGGGTTTTTTTCGGTTGGTTTGGTTTGGGAGTTTTTAAGTGCACTGTTGAATCTTGCCTGTGCTTCATAGGTATAATAAGAGAACCTGAATTTGGCTCTATGTCTGGGGTCAGTGTAGGTTTAGCCATGGGCCCATTTCTTTCTTAGGTTACACACTGATCTTTGCTTGTGATATTACAGGCAATTCATCATTTGGGAAACACGGTTAAAATGCATACTGTTTTTGTGATGTGTGCTGTTGTTACCTGTAGAATTAATGTAATTAGGTCTGTCATACACAAGCTATGCTTTTAATGAAATATCTGACAATATATTTTATTGCCAAACAATTCTTTCTTTTATGATGTCAACTAATACTTAGCAAACTTCCTCAGTGCCCTGTAAGCATACATTTTCTGTATCTAACATAAACCCATAAATTCAGTGATGTCTTCAGAGCAGCTGGTCATTTTCTGTGAATTAATGACTCACTAGGAGAGTTAATAATTCAAGATAATCACCTAGGAGTCTACCTCAGCCAGGCATTCATTCTAATGAATGTAAAATATATTATTAAATGTCTTGCGTGTAAGAGCAATAGTATTGACAGTTCTCGGAAGCATTGATCATGACATTTGGGTGTATGCCAATTGTATTACAGTGTTGCTAGTTTTTAGGGGGAAAATGATAAATACTGTATGGGAAAACAGCTGAATTGAAAAGGAAGCTTCTCAGTAAACTTTCAAAGGTTATTAGTTTGGTTTTTTTTTACTTTGTCATGTGATCTCAGTATAAAGTCTCTCTGTAACTAGTGTGGCAGAAGTACAAATATAGGTAATGCACCTTCAGATTTTCTTTAATTGTAGAAGAATGCAGTTATGGAAATTAAATATTGGTGTCATTCAATAATATAAATACAAATGCATTTAATTTTCATATTCTGTACAAATTTTTTCTCTAGAATCTTTCCCAATGCCAGTTCAAGGGAAAACCCATTTTCACTGTAGTCTTTAGAACTGTGACAAGTAACTTAAGTGTTCTTGGTCTCTATACATTTTAGACAGAGATTTGTTAGAAATATTGGCACCACCATCCATTGCTTGTCAGCAAGATAAAAAGAAAGCAATTCTGCTTCTCTCCTGTTTCATGTTTATAAAACTTTATATATATTGCCAAATAGTTTGTTAAGGAAAATAAAGATTTCCTGTCTTACTGGGAGTTCCTCTTCATCAGTTTCATCCTCAGTAATACTGTGGCCACTCTGACTGATTACTCCCAAGAGGAGAGCCATAATTCATGCATATTTCAAACATATTTGTATATATGTAATGGAACAGCATAATCATGTAATCTTTGTATTGAAAAGGGTGCGTTTGTGCTGAATGCTATAGGGGACTAGTTTATTGTACAGTTAAACCTGAATGCATAGATTTCTTTTTCACAAAGCATATGTCAAAAACTATAACTTTTTTAGCCTAGTGATGCTTGGCTGAGCAAGCCTTAAAGCTTAGGGTGCATATACTGACATTTTCATAATGATGCTGGGTGCCCGGAGCAGTGAGGCTGGGATGTGAATCCTGAAGTTAGCTCTATTGACAGACCTTACTACCTTAGGTAGGGAAAGAATTCTCCCCTTTTTCATTTCCATCTTCTGCTCTGAGGATGTTTGCTTCTATGTGCATAAATGTATTGAGATGATTTTATAGAATGATTGGGCTAAGGCATGCCCATTTACTTAAGGAAAACAGAGTAAATGTTTTAAAAGTCGTTATTTTAATTTTTTCTAAGAACTAACTCCGTATGACTATGCAGCAACTCCTCAACCTCTTCATTTGCAGCAACTTGACTTATCCTTAAGCTGCATATTTATTATATTTATGTTGACTTAAAGCACAGAATTTAAAAAATACTTTCCAGAAGTCCATTCAGAATCTTAGTCTTTCTTGTCCTGTGATAGCTTTGTACTAATTCTGTCTCTGCTTTTTCACAAAGACAATGAAAGTAAACAACAGAGCAAGTCTGTAAGAGTGAACTAAAATGCAAAGCATGTCTGCATAGGCAGTGAGGTGAAGTGGTTACTATGGAGCCAACAAACTCAGCTTCCAAATATCAGACTTGGCTTTCATACATTATATATATCCTTCATTCAATGCTAGATTATTTTCTTCACAAAGTTTAGCATCATTTAAATGAAACTGTGCAGCACACAAGGTGTTATACAGAACAATTACAAGACTCAACTTGAGTCTGACAGAATTAGGAAATGCAATGAGAGCCTATGAATTTAGAGAATGTTCTTGTGAGAAACAACTGCTCTCTCATGGTATAGTATCATTTCTGAATTTTAGTATCTTAATTTTAAATAATTATTTTCAAAATATTGGCTTAAATATGTCACTGGTGTCTTCTTGCCCATTCACCATTATTATTTAAATAGGAAAAGATTTTCAGAAAGTCCTGTGCTACCAGATTCCCAGGTGTTCTGGGACACTTTCTTTGTGACTTCCCAGTCTGGTTTTCCCTCTGATTGTAGAATTTGCAGCCATCTGTTTCACAGTGTTTAACCAGGCCTTTCTTTAGCTCTAGAACTGTGCAAGCATGGTATCTCCATCAGAGTATTTATTAGAGCATTTTTTTACCAAAGGTGCATTTTTCCTGCTTTAAATCATTTAAGATCTATAAGTCAAGTCACAGGGGAGCCTTGCATGATCACCAATTTGCAATTGTCAAAACACTGATAAAAAATACTGGTTACAGCTTTAGATTCCTTGTTTCCTATCTGCAAACCCTAAAAATATGGATACTGTTGCATTAAGGAATTTTTGTGAAAAAATCTGTCTGAAAAAAATTAATTGGCTTCATCTGGGAATAAGATATTAAATAAAACAGAACAACTGAATGTTTGCCTCCTGGAGAGCCTTTGACAAAAGACTGAAAACAATGTCCCAGTCCCTGAGTTCTCTGCTTTGCTATCACTAGCAAATTTGGGGTTGCATTATTATTAAGTTCCATTTTAATATTAACTTGCCTGATTACGTCATGTAATTTAGAAATATCTATTTTTTATTTGGAAATTTTTAGAAAGCCTTTTTCCTATTGCTTGCCTGCATGATGACATTGGGAGAGTTATGCCCCCTTTTCTAGTATCTCCTTGCATTAGCATTCCTACTCCAGCACTTTGTGTTTGGTATACTGCCAGCAAATTAAGTTGACTCAAGTGTAGAATGGTTTTGCAAAGTTCAGCAAATGAAGCAGTGTCTGGCACTTGCCACTGCAGTGAGCGTAGCAGCAGAGAAGGGAAGGAGTGACTCATGTGTTTGGGAAGTGAAAAAGAGAGTTTGCAATTGGATTGAGATCTAGCTAAATGAGTAGAGAGGGTAAATGTAGGGAAGGCCAGATAATCCAAGAATGGGAGTACAGAAAGAAAAAAGGATCTGCCCTGGATGTTTGCCCAACACTGAGTCCTGAGTCAAAACTTGGGCCATTCCACCTGTTGTGGGTATAGGTCAATGGTTTAATCATTTGAAGAGTTCCTGTAAGTTACCCTTAACATTAAAGATTGCAAGGTGTGAATCATAGACTCATTTATGTTGAAAAAATCTTACAAAATCTAGCCATTAACATAATACTGCCCAATCCACCACCAAACCATATCCCTAAGCACCACACCTGAATGTCTTCTAAATACACTGGGGATGGTGACTCCACCACTTACCTCTTCAGTATGTTCTAATTGTTTTTGGTGAAGACGTTTTTCTTAAATGTCCGACTGAAACCTTTTCTGGCACTACAAATTCTGCATTTTCCACAAGACTCAGGCTGGACTGACAAAATTCAATTTCTAATAAGAATGGATTTTGAAATGTAATTACGTTTTACAGCTGAAATTACATGCATCTGTGATTCATGTAGTATTTCCTTAAATAGAGTAGAATCTTAGCAAAATTGGACGAGGAGAGGGCCTCAGGTGGTCATCTGGTCCAGCCTCCTATTCAAAACAGGCTGAACCTCAAAGCTGGGTTGCTCAAGACTTTGCCCAGCTTAGTTTTGAAAATACCCAAGAACGGAGATTCCACAGCTTCTCCAGCTCTTTTTCTGTACTTTTTGAAAGAATCTGGGTGTTTCTACTGTAGATAGTGATTAGCTTCCTCCTTGGCATTCTCTTTTTGGTGGGGTAAGCAAATCTAGTTCCCTGCATCTCTTCTTATATATTATGTGCCTCAGGCCCCAAACCATCTTAGACATTCTTTACTGTATGTGTCCCAGTTGTTCAGTGCTTTGTAACTGGCTGTCCAAAGCTGTACAAAGTATCTATCCACAGTCTGGCCTTGTGCGTACTTAATAAAAGGGGATAATCACTTCACTTGATCTATTGGTTTTGCTTTTAGACCCAGTGTATATCAATAATGTAGTAATTTATTGAATATTCTGTTCACATAGCCTCTTTTTTTCTGTGTGCACACAGGCAGTACCATTCCATAGGGTCATAGCTAAAAATATAGAGGAAAGGAGGGACACAGTGAAGACATTCCATCTGTCAAAAAGGAACTGATAATAGGAACCGGAAAGGTTTAGGGCTGTGCATGAAGTTAACAATGCTTTGTAGAATTTGAATTGTAGCTTGAAGCTTATACTAGGAATTAAAACTTGATGCTTATAGTATAAGTTAAAATGTCACTTTATATCAACAATTTTTGCACATCGCATGTGGTTATAAAAATCCTTATTTTATTTGCATTATTTTGTTTCGCGACAAACAGGGATTGATGCAAGCATGGAAAAGGATGTGTCATTATTTCTTAAAAATTAATTTAAAAACATTTAGATCTGGCTTTCATGTTTCTGTATTGCTAGTTTAGTAGACTTACTGATACGGGCTTTTTTCCAGTTTTATGAAGTTAGAGGAATTATTCAGAATCAGAAGGGTTAGTTTCTGTTCTTTAATTTTCAGAATGGTAAATTATTTGTTGTTTATGTTTTCTTAGAATGCACATAAATGTGAGATCATAACTAATTTTAAAAGTGGTGAAAATACTTATTCACAAGAATTTCAGCTTTTAACATAATTAGCTGTATGGTTGATGGAGCTGCAGATTTAAACAAATTACTGCAGTATTTCCTTCACTGAGTCCTTAATAGTACAGTTTAACTAATAGCATTTACTCCTTTAGTAGAGGATCATTGTAAGCAAAAGCAGTATGATGAACATCACTTTTTTAACAGAGTAATTTTATTTGAAGTATTGATTAGGACATGGTTATTATCACCATAATCTGTTTGGAGAAGAAGAAAAAAGTCAGTTGCCTTAGTCCTGCTTTTAACTTTGAAAAACTGACATGTGTCTATCTGTATAAATGCTAGAAGCAGTTGTCTAAATTGAAAATCTTTAGGAATTTACTGTCATTACAATAATTCTAAATTGGAGAATGTTTAAATATGGAAATCATTGCACAAAGCTGTTAGTTCCATCACAAACACATTTGGTAATTGTAGGTATTTTATGTTCCTTTGATCTTTTGTTTGTCAGTATTACAAAATTACTGTAGTATTCTAGTATTATATACCCTCAAACATCTGATAACACTAATTTTCCCATCGTGTAGCAGTCATGTTTAATTTAATTATATTCACAATATCATTGGAAATTATTTTGTAAGCATGTTTTTAATCTAGGATTTAAAGAAAGAATTAAGCACCACTATGATAATTATTAAGATTTTAGATAAAGATTCATGGGGAATTATATAGAGGACAAAAACATCCTTGTATTTAGTTTTTTAGCCTAAACATGAGCAAAGGATAATGGGCACTGAAGAGACCATTCATGTTAGCAGTGTATTTAGTGTTTTGAGCACGGCGGATGGTATCCAGAAGGGGTTCAAAGAGCTTTTTGTAGGTTGAAATGAAAGGTTAATTAAAAGAAAGCAAACTCAAAAAACTAAGCTCAGCCATCCTGGTTTTACTTATCTAGCACAGCTGTAGTTACAAGGAGTTTATTTTCATCTCTAAAACGTTTTTTATTCTAGGCTATTCTGGGGTAGAGTTACTTTTTCTTACCATTCTAGTGATGTGATGGTGAGATATGAGATATAGGGAGTTCAGGGAACTTTAGAATATAGGGAGTGCTTGCATTATACCTATTCTAGTAAATACTCTGTTTCTTTTATATTTTACTTGTTTGCATAGATTCTGAATGGATGTAGGTATCTTCATCTCTGCTATTGATAATGTTCTCAAGCTTAGGTTTTGCCTTTATAACTGCTGGTTTTAAGGCATTCCCAATAAAAAAAACTCTGTTTAATTCAAAATCCAAATTAATATATTTTAGTTGGAGTGAAGGTCATTTTAATTCCAGGAAGTGCTGAATATACTTCTTGAAATTCAATGGATCAAAATCTCATTATCTGAATGCTTCTCAGGCTTACTGTCGTTCACACACATTCGTAGTAGTCCTGAAGTATTTTATCCCAGCCTTATCAACTGCACTTCTAACATGTAGCTAGCAAAAGATGTCGCTCCTCAATTCCAGAGTAGCATTTGTTCCTAGTAGTAATGGGCTGATTTCTGATCTCCAGACAATCTAAAGAAGCCTCATATCTCCAGGGCTGGTCCTCATGGGAGTCATCCTGTTACCCAATGAAAGGACAATACAGAAGAGCTCAAGCCACCAAGGAGATCTTTCAAGTGCATTGATGACAGCAGCTGTCATAGTTGATGGTGGAACCAAAAAGGAAGGGTGCTTTGCTGGACTTGGTGATTGTGAAGAATAAAAAACTGGTCAGGGATGTGAAAGTTCAAGAAAGCCTTGGCTGTAGTGACTGTGAAAGGATGGGAGGTCAGGATCCTAAGGGGAGGAAACGGGGAAAAAGACTGGAGCACTGCATTTCAGGAAAGCAGGCCTCATCCTCTTCAGAGCTCTCCTTGGAAGGATCTCATGGACTATGACCTTGAAGAGAGGTCTAGGAGAGCTGGCTGATAGTCAGTAATCACTTCCTCCAAATTCAGGAAAGGACCACCCCAATAATCAAGAAATTGGGCAAAGATGGCAGGCAGGGATGAGCAAGGATGTCCCAACTGAACTCCCCATAAAAAGGGAGTGTACAAAAGGTATAGGAGAGACAAGTGACCTAGAAGTATAGATGTTATGTACAGCCTTGCAGAGGTGGGACTAGGAAAACAGAAGCTGGCCTGGAGAGGGATACAAAGGTCAAAACCAAAAGATTTTACAAGTATATAAACAGCAAAAAGACTAGGGAAAATGTGGGCCTGCTACTGACTGGGGCAAGAGAGCTTGTGACACATTATTTGGTAAAGTCCAAGATGCATAATGCTGCCTTTGTCTCAGTCTATACCAGTAAAAATGGCTTTCAGGAATCCTAGCCCCCTGCAGCTAGAGTGAAAGTTTGGTGGAAGGAGGACTTGAACTTGGTGGGAGGAGAGCCAGGTTAGGGAGCACTTAAATGAACTGGTCATACAAAAAATTTTTGAGGTCTGTTGTGTTGCACCCATGAGTGCTGAAGGAACTGGCTGAGGCCATTGTGAGGTGACTTGATTATTTTGAAATTATCATGGCTGTTGGGAAAGCAGAGACCATTCGTGTCTTCAGGAACAGCAAGAAGAAAGCTCTGGGGAACTTCAGGCTCATTGACTTCAGCCCAGTCCCTTGGGAGATGATAAAGGAAATCCTCCAGAAACAGACTTAAAACTCATGAAGGACAAAAAGGTGATCCTGAGTGGTCAGCATGGATTTATAAAGTAGTTCATTCATGGTTGACCAACCCTGCCAGCCTTCTGCAATTTGTAGACAAGTAGAAGGCATTGGATGTCGTTTGCTTCAACTTAGTAAAGCCTTTGAGACTTACCTCCTGCAATACTGTAGACAAGTTGACGAAGTATGGGTTAGGTAAATAGATGGTGAGGTGGATACAAACTAGCTGAATGACCAGGCCCAAGTTGGGATCAGTGTCACAATGTCAAGTTGGAAGCAAGACACTAGAGCTGTACCTAGGGGTCAATCCTGGGGCAAATTCTATTTAATGTCTTCATTAATGACCTGGATGATTTGTTAGAGTATACCTGCAGGAATTCCATGGATGATACAAAGATGGGAGAAATGACTGGTACAGGAATGGTTGGGTGGCCACTCTAAGGGGCCTCAACAGTCTGAAGAATTCTCATGATGTTCAAAAAGATGAAAGGCAGAGCCCTGCATACGTTGAGGAATAGCCTCTTTACAGTGAGTTGTAAAGCAGCTTGGCAGAGAAGGACCTTGATGTGCTGGTGGACAAGCTCAACATGAGTGATGCCCACTTGGCAGTAAAAAGGGCTAACAGCATCCTGGGCTGTATCAACAACAGTGCTGCCAGTGGCCATGGGGAAAGGTCCTTCCTCTCTGTACTACTGAGGCCACATCTGGAGTGCTGTCTCTAGTTTCCCAGTACAAGAAAGACAGGAGCCTATTGGAGTTAGTCCAGTTCAGGGCCACAAAGATGGTTAAGTAACTCTCCATGAGGAGAGACTGAGTTAGATGAGAATATTCAGCCAAAAAAAGGGAAGGCTCAAGGAGAAGATTTTACCCATGTGTACCAATCAAGAATGGGAGAGAAAGATGAGGAAGCTTTGGTCTTCCCAGTAGTGCCCACTAGTAGGACAAGAGACAATGGTGTAAATGAAAACACAGGAAATTTCATCTGAACACAGGAAAAATATTTTACTCGGAGGATGGTCTAACACTGGAACAGGTTGCCCACAGGGGTTTTGGAGTCTCCATTTGTTGAGATACTCAAAGCCCAACTAGACATAGCCTTGGGCAGCATGCTGTAGCTGACCCTGCTTGAGCCAGGGGGATTGGACGAGATGAGCTCAATAAGTTCTTACAATCTAAATGACTTTCCAATTCTTTAAATCAAGGCTGTAGCATCCTGTGTGATGACTGTGCTTCCAAGCTTTGTTCTTGTGATTTTTCTTTTTTAATTTGTTTTGGAATCTGCAGGTAGTGATTTAGGTTTTGTTACAGAAAATTTCCTTATAATATCACTAATAAGCACTTAGAGGGGGAGATTTTTTATTAAGAAATCACAAGCCCCAGCAGCTGCTCTGACAGTGCCCGGGAGGCCAAGCTGCTGCATTGCACAAACAGAATACAATTCAATTGCACAGAAGTCAGAAATGAATGCTTGTTGGTTTTAATTGGTTTTGTATGTTAGGGCTATGCTAATTTAATTCATAGTTGCAGTTTCTTTTATGACTGTTTGTTATGTATAGTACCAGTATTTGTATTTCTTCTTAATTTACAGGATGGAGGTCTGCTCCTAAATAATCCTTCTGCGCTGGCAGTTCATGAGTGCAAGTGTCTCTGGCCAAATGTTCCATTGCAGTGTCTGATTTCGCTGGGCACTGGTCGGTATGAAAGTGAGGTGAAGACCAATGTCACACACACCAGTCTGAAAGCCAAACTGACGAATGTTATCAACAGTGCAACTGATACAGAAGGTTGGTGTCTTAAGATACGCTTGTACTGTGACTGTCTTCAATTTTATTTATGTTTCTTAGAATTATAGCTCCAGTTCAGAGAACAATCTTCAAACCTTTTGTCTTTCCTCTTCTCCTCTCTACCAGCCCCATGAAACATGTCTCTTTGTAACCTCCTGTGTATAGTTTTAGTACCAGTATTATGTGTTTTCTGGAGGATAAATCTCTTTACTTAAGCTTTAGGATAAAATACATATTCAGGAATTCACTTTAAAATCGTATTTTCTTATATTCTCTTTGTTTTTCCCGTAACACAGAAAGCTTAATAATTAATATAGAACATTGATTTTCAACAGCTTCAGGATAAGTTTTTCATTTCTGATCTTTTTTATGTATGCTTTTATACCTGTACATTTTCAAGGACTATACTGTATCTGCCAGTGCTGATGACTTCCATTGCTGTCAAGAAGAGCCAAGCATCTGTTTTCTAATATTTTATATTAAAATAAATTCATGTTCCTAGATAGAAGTACACTGGAACTCTGTCACTAGCCATTTCCATCTGTTTTATTTTTATAAACAGGAAATATTGATTCACAGATAATTGCCCCCTCCAAAATAAACTGATACTGCAAAAAGCCAGGGAACAAGAAATGCTCTTATGGTCTAGATCCCTTGCTGTATAGTCTCTGTCAGCTGACTGTCACTAGTAGGAAAAAGCTAGATTTTGGATTGCATTTTGGGTTTTGCACAGTTGTCGAAAGGCAGTGGGAATTGTGGGAAGGAGATATGTGCTGACCACTTTTATCAGAAAGTAAAAAATCAGTAAAAAATTGCCACTGAAAAATCAGGAAAGAAATTTGAAGGGAAGAGGAAGAAAGGAAAGTTCATTGTGGAGACCAAAGGAAAAGAAATAGAGAGTAGATTTGAGCAAATGGGAACTTACATTACAAGGGAAAAAAAGGGAGAATGTTAAATGGGGCAAGAAAGACTGGATGTGGTGAGACGAGAACAGACATAGCTGAGTAATTGCAGAAGGAGAGGCCAAGCCAGGAGTATTTTGTATTTACAAGAATCTTTTGCTTTGATCTTATCTGTGATATTTTTTCACTTTAAACTTTTTATATGACAGTAGCTGTTTAAAAAAATGGAGGAATATTGTAAGAATACAAAAAAGATAGAATGAATGCTGAAGGAAGTGATAGAAATGGAATTTTAAGTGAGCCAACAAAAAGATGTAAAAGGAGAGAGAAACAGGTTATAAAAAAAGAACATATAAATGCATTACATCATTTTTTTATTTTACTAGTTAACTGAAGTAATATAATTTAACTTGAATATTTTAAATTAAATGTGTGTTAAATTCAAGCCTCAAATCTGTAGTAATATATTTTTAAAATTAATAGTTGTAAACAAAGTAAAGCTTTAATCCTACATATTTTTACTTTGAGATTGCAGAAGAACATATCTGTTGTTTTCATAATACCTACTTCTGTTAGTATGAAGTGTCACAAATCATGTATATCCTGAAATGGTAATATGCAAGTTAGATTCCTGCTCCTCAGGATATGCTCTTACTTGTTAAGAAACGGAATGTAATTAAAAGTTGAGATAGCTGCAAAGTCTACTTAATTGTCATACCAGTGAAGTTGTCTTGGAATAAAAAATGGAGCTTTTCCAGAGTAAACAGAGCTACAGGGTCATTTACAAGTCTTCTGATGAGAAAGGGGTTTTGATGAGGCAGTGGTAGAAAAACGTTTGCTCAGCAAAGCAGCACATATTTACTCTTACTGTGTCATTCCAGAGCAGCTGTTGGTCAGAGCACTTACAAGACTCTCTCATGTGAATTTAACTGTTTTTTCATTTGTTTTCAATACAGAAGTTCACACCATGCTGGATGCACTGTTACCTCCAGATACTTATTTCAGATTTAACCCTCTTATGAATGAAGACATACCTCTGGATGAAAGTCGTAAAGAGAAACTCAATCAGCTGCAGACAGATGGAATTCGTTATTTAGAACGAAATGAAGAAAAACTGAGAAAAGCTGCAAAAATATTAACACAAGAAAAATCAGCTTTGCAGAGGCTTCAGGACTGGTTAAGATTAAAGGCTGACATGTATGAAGGCTTGCCGTTTCTTTCCAAGTTGTGAATAAGTAATGCATGAAAGATAAATGTAAATCTTGTTCCAGAAAATCCATTTGGTACTGTACAGGAAGAACATTGATTCAGGGTAAATAATGTCTTTAGAAAGCTATCAGAATTCTGGAGAAAGCCATGCAGGTTGGCTTGTGCACACTTGTTACAAGGTTTTATGGTGTTAATTAATTCTGAAACTTAATGAATCTTACTGTTGCTCTACTTTAATTTCTGAAAGTCAGTAAAACTTAAAATTATGGAAGCAATTGTGCAATGCATTTTTGGATGTATGTACTATAATTACGGTGGCAGAAAACATTTATTTAGCAACTACCAGGCTTATTCAAAGTTAACAAAAGAAATTAAATCCTCATTCACTTTAGTGTAGGCAGTATACCTGTTAGGCTCTTATGTAGGCAGTGAATTTAATAGAAATGTAATGTACTTACAAAAACTCTGCCTGTGTTAATTGCACTTTTACATCTGAAAGATAACATTTAATTTTTTTTTAGTGGATTTTGTACATAACAGTATTGAGTAAAATGTTTGGATGACTATAAATGGCCTATTAAATTATCAACGTTAACTGGTATTTTTAGAACTTTTTGCTTATTTGTGGGAATAACTTCAGATTGATTAATTAGTTATTTGAAAGCAATCCCAAGCCCCAGACTTCACTTGAGCAGCTATTCCAGTTACAGGATAAAGGAAATAAAATACTGAAATAGTTCATATGAATGAGAAAGTTTCTTAGAGAAACTTCAGGTTTGGGTGCCAGACTTGAGGTGTAGTTCTAGAAGAAAGAAAAATTAAAGAAAATTAAAGAAAATTAGAAGTTGAAACATCAAATTAGATACATTGCCTTTTGTCTTCCAACTTTCATATATGTGTTCTCCTGAAATAATGTCAGGGTTGTGAAGTTAATGTTTAGAACTTTCTCCAATCCTACTGCCCATTCCTTTGGGCATACTTCCTGCATATGCCATGAGGGATGTTGTGAGCCGTGGTAACCCAGTGTGTCAAACAGCATTTTCAACAACAGTAAGGTGTGTGGGAGTTCTTCAAAGCAGTGCACTGAAATTTCAGGTAGACAAAGCTGCTCTCACATGTTGGCACGTACCTGTTTATGATTGTTTGCCAGGTGCCTGGGTGAGTGTTTGTCTTGTGTCACACAGCTAAAGTGCACAAGAATAATTACTAGATAAAATACAAGTTCTGTGCAGCAACTAAAACATCCAATTTCACCAAAATCAGTGCATTTGTCACCTTGCTGTTTGGAACTAATCACCTGCCATTGCATTATCTATTAAAAATAACATTTATTATGATAGTCACTTTCTGTACTTGTTTTAAAACATTAAAAATATTAGGCTTCAGTTCGGAAAGGAACTGTGAGGCAGACAGCTGAGATCCTTAGAGGTGCTACATAGTTTCTTGACTGTGCAAAAAAACATTTGATTGGGATGGGGGTTTTTTTGGTCTTGTTTGTTTGTTTTTTAATTTGATATATTGTTAATTTTGACCTGTGTCATTTTACTCAGCTATTCATCCTTTTTATTCTCAGTTCTCTCCCTTGTGTTTGCCACATAAGGCAGAGATTTATAATCCAGCTTTAATTGCATTCCAATTACTAAGAACTGAGTAGAAGAATAATGAGATCAAACCTTTCCCATAGTTAGGTGTGAGATGATTTAAGCATATATAAAAAAAGTCAGTATTATTCTGATAGAGGTATTTTGTAGAGTTAAACTGTGTTGCCAGCATCCTAAGTCAGACAGTATCAGGTAGTCTCATGTAACAACACACATTGCACACTTCTTTTTCTGGCAAAGAGCATCATCCATGAGATATCAAAGGCATTATTTTGAATTCATAAGTTTCCAGTCACAGTTTTTTGGGGCAAGTATTATCTAAGGAAACATGTACCTTTAGTGAACAAAGTGATAACATTTCCATTTTTTTATATATATATATAAATAAAACCTCATGTTCTGAGGATTTTATTTCAGATAGGGTAAGACCTGGATTCGTGACAATACTGTTTTTGCTGGAAGCTGCTGTCTTATCTTTATTCATCCCTTTTCCCCCTCCCCTATATTGGTATAAAGATAGTTTTCTTAAGTGTGACTTTTAAAAAGTACATGTGGAATTGAGTTGAGCTATAGAGTAATTAATTCAGACTGTTTTAGACCTCTTACATAAATTCACAAGGTGCTTGTATTGAATGTCTTCAAATTAACTCTTTGATCCTTGTTGTTGCAAGTGCTACACTGTGTGTCAGGCACTAATGAGGAGTTTGTTCTCCTCTCTAAACCATTTTAAAATGTGGAGATGCAAGAGGTATTTCATTTGAGCTGTAATTAGTTTTTAGTTACTTAAAAAAAATTAGCCATTTGCCATAAATCCTAACTACTATGAATGTGTTCCTAAAACACTCTATATAAAGTAAAATTATTTTCAGGAAGTTTGAGGCATTGGCTGTGGAATACTGCATGATACTTTTAACAGCAGAAAATGGAATAAGAACTGTAGTGGAATGAGAGCTTGCTAAATTAGGAAACAAAATTTTAAATTAAAGGGGTTTATTGATAAGGAGCAGAGGACTTAGCACTGGGTCAAATACAAACAGGTTTTAACTGATCGTTGCGATGGACTGAAGAACATGATAATTCCCTTCACAGATGACTCCAGGAGGGATCATGAATATTTTGAACAATATGATTTCAGTGCAGCATGTATTTGAGAAGATAATAGACTAGAATGAAAGAAGTGCCTCTGAAGGATAAAAATGTTAACAATGGGAAAAGGAATACTCTACTGCAGAACATCATGTTAAAGGAATCCTGCTTTGAAAAAGTACCCCTGGGAATGTTGTGGGGCTATCCAGTTAAAAAACTGAAATTGACTCAGCAGTCACAGCTACTAAAATAACTGTATCACTGCACCAGAGAATTCCCCAGCTAGGAAAATGTGAGCAAACCTGAAAAAATTAGATCAATGTGAATTTTGAATCTAGAATAAGCAATCACAAGAAGACAGTAAGTAGATGAGCATTCTAGGTAACTTGTGCATTCAGAAGCGACTACAAGGTTTGTCTGACCAGATGATTGTTACCATTTGAAAATGTGCCTGTATCCTGGAAGTAAAATCAGGAACTTTATTGGTGTCCCTGCCCACAGCAATGGGGTTGGAACTAGATGATCTTTAAGGTCTCTTCTAACCCAAGCCTTTCTGTGGTTCTGTGATGAGTTTAGGTTTTAGTTGAGAAAGTGAAAATGTCAAATTTGCAAAACTGACAAAATGTCTTTGCTCTGATTTTGAAAGGCAGAAAGAAAGAGTCCAGACTAGGAAATGAAAAGGGTAGGCATAAAATAATCTCCCTTTATGCAAAGTAAGAAAGAGAAAAGCCTCTTAGGTTTTCTTAGATGAACTCTTAGGTCACCTCTTAGTTTATAATTATCTATGCAGAAGGAGATGCTAATTAAAGGAGGTTTCATTACCAAAGGAAAGAAAACTTAAATGTTGAAGCGTGATCACTTTAAGATACTTCCTGTCAATGTCCATTCCAGCAATGAAATGAAGATGCTGATTCTATTGCACAAGCTGCAGGCAGCTACAGTTGACTATAATTATAGTTTTGGTCAGTGCTATTAGAGAAAGAGATATTCAGACTAAAACAGATGCAAAGAAGGGCTGCCAAAGGGAAGATTAGGAGAGTGTGGTTTGTTTCATCCAACAAAACAAGGGCTAGAAGAAGGGAACCTGCTGCTGTTTAAAAATACTTCAAGAAGGAAAAGATAGTAGGCTAAGGGACAACACTTGCATAATACCAAAAGTACTTAAACTTACAAAGTAAATTTAACCAAAAAGTAAAAGGTGATAAACCCCTAAGGAGCAAGGTTACAGAATGGCTATACAGAATTAAAAGAGCAAAAGAAACTGATTTAATGTAAATTTTAGAAATCAACCTCCTGAAGGGGTTCTGTAATGCACTGTGCCTACCAGTCTCCATGGCCAACTGAATCCCTTTAAGCTATGAGGCAGGCGAGAACTTGTTAATCCCTCATATACAGCAGATCCGTAGGCTTGTGGAAGTGTCTAACAGCTTCTTCTCTTTTGTTCTAATAGATAAGGAACTTGTCTTTGATCCATTATTTATATTTCATTTATTTTGCTTTCCTTGCTGAGCAGGTAAAGGGAGCTGATACAGGCTGGAGTAATACAAAACACGATAGGTGAAAGAAAAATCTGGTATGTGCTTACTATTTATTGGTCACATTAATTTTTCATCAGAGATTAAAATACTTATATTCTGCTGGGTCAACAAATATTGCTGGTTTTCTTCCATTACAAGATTTTTCTCAAAATGACAAGTATTAAATACAAACATAATATGTTGCAGGGGAGGATGTGTTATGGCCTCCTCTTGCAGCTTAAAGACTGCTCTGCAGGCCAGCTGTGATACAAGCCCATAGACTTTTACATTCAGCTACATAAGGCAAGACAGAAAACCCAGTTGTTTGGGGTTTTTCACACTGTTGCTTAAACAGTCCAATTTTCAGACCTTGCAGAACTGTTCTGTTTGAAGGACGGTTTGCGGCTAGAAGTAAGACATATTCTTGGTGCAATCATTGATTTACAAAGAAAAATAAGTATGCCAAATGCCTCTTCCTCAAGATCACAGAATCACAGAATTTTCCAGGTTGGAAGAGACCTTCAAGATCATTGAATCCAACACATGCCCTAACACCTCAACTAGGCCATGGCACCAAGTGCCACATCCAGTCTTTTTTTTTAAAAACATGTCCAGGGATGGTGACTCTACCACCTCTCCAGGCAGGCCGTTCCAGTACTTTATCACTCTTTCCGTAAAAAACTTTTTTCTAATGTCCAACCTGTATTTCCCCTGATGCAGCTTGAGTCTGTGTCCTCTCGTTCTGTCTGTTATTGCCCGGAGACAGAGACCAACCCCCAGCTGACCACAACCCCCCTTCAGGAAGTTGTAGAGAAGACAGTAAGAAGACAAGATGAGTAGGCCCTTCCCTTGCTCCTGCTGCACATCATTGAGGTGTGAAGTCAGGGAAGTGCTGTCCCCCAATTCCTTTGTTTGCTGCTCAGACTCCTCATTCCCTTCCCTGCAGTTGTGTCTGCTTCTGGTACATGTCCATTAATTCCAGTGTGCCACCTGGTCCAATACTCTGGTGATGGCCTTCACTGCTTGCAGATACTCATAATTTTTTAAATCGTTCGTCAAGATTTAACAAGAACAATTCTATTATTTATTTTGATAAAGTTGGCAGTTTTCAGTAAGCGGGAAACATTAGCAATTTTCAATATACTGTAAAAAGTAAGCACTGAAATCCTGTATTATTTACATCCTTGGTAATGCATGTTTAATTTATGAAAACAATTCATTTTTGCTTTTTATTTATGATTTCATTTTATTTATTAGTTTCTCATACCAATATCATTAACAGCTATTTTCCCATATAGTTGCAATAGCATAAAAAGTACACAAGGAACATTCTTATATCGTTACCTTTCAGGAAGAAGCTGTAATATAACATTTTCACATAAAACCACAGAGACAAACTGGAAGGATAACTAATACCTTTGAAGTGCAATGCTGAGTTCAACAAAGTTATGCTGTTAGCATTTAAAAGCTTTTTTTTTTTCTTTTTAAAGACCTTGGAAGCTGGAAAGGGAACAGATTTTTTGTTCTTACAGCATTATTTTCTAATTGAACAATGTAATAAATCATCACACTAATACCACAGGGAAATGGTCTTCTAGAATGTCTCAAAATTTGGATAGTAAATCCCCAAAAGTAACTCCTTAAAAATATGGCTTGTGTCCAGGGCATCATTTCAACAAAGGTGCTTTTCCATGTTTCCTCACTGTCTGCTCTGTGGAAACCAGAAATACGGTCCTGTCATGTTGTAAACCTCATTTGAATGTATTTTCAGGCAAGTGAGTCAGTAACAATGGGACAAGACCTATATTGCTAAGAAAAAAAAAGAAAAAAATGTTGGGCAGTTTACAAGCTGAGTAGGGAATGTCTGTATCATCCTATTGGAAAGGTAGGTATTTCAGGTACTGTTTAATATGAGTCAAAGGGCAAAATCATTGGTGCTGCTAAATCTGACTTCAAAGTGTTTCTTTATAGAATCTACTATAAGCATGCCATAACTTCCAAACTTGAGCACTTCGTCCATTCCAAGCAGGTCTAAACAATCTGGTTATGAATGCAGCAGGAAAGACAATAATATTTCTACAGCAGAATAAGTTTTAAATAATTCGCACTAGATATGTCATAAATCATTGGGAAGAGCTGCAGATCAGTAAGGAAAGCTTAGGCAAGATTGTCAGGAAGCAAGTGTGCTCTGGACAGCTGTTTATTGAGTGGGTTCATATATATATATGTATATAAATGGTTGTGTATATTGGAGATAGTAAAGAAAAAACCAAGACAAAATACTTCCAGCATGATGTTGTTCCTATATATTTTATGTCCAGTCTGTAGAGTGAATCTACTTCAGACTGTCTTTGAGAAATGGAAAGCTTTTCCTCCTCCGTTATGCAAGGCTTAGTTTACTGCAGCCCCTCCGGTAAACATAATCTCTTTTCAAACCAATGCATTTACAGTAGGTGCATCATAATTCCACTTAAAAGAAACACTATTTAAAAAGAGATTGGTTTCCTGAACTGCATACATCCAGCATGTGTCAGATCCTGACTGTGGGATTGCTGCGGTCTTTTGTCAGCACGAGTTGTTCACTGGTATGAGGTGCTGTCCCTGTGGCTCACCCAGAAAGCAGCATCATTACCATGCAGTTTGTGCTGCATGGGAGCTTGGTCATCCTGCAAATGGCCCTGCTGGCACAGGACACTGCAGCTGCTGGACACAGCAACAACTGGGCATTCAACAGATACTCCTCCTTCACACTGGAGTTGGAGCCACTTCATATTAGTGGTCTTTCTGACCAGTCAGGCAGAAAGTCAAAGCACACAGAACAAGATAGTTCTCTTTCCATCTGGAGATAATGAAGAATTAGTTGATTATTACCATCAAGGGCACAATGCCTTTGCTTTTGTCCCTCACAATAGCTCCTTGTAAAGAAGAAGCTCTTGCAGCCAGGCCTCAGAAAACAATACTCCATGGTCACAATAGCTCACAGTAAGCTCAAAGTCACTAAAAGCACTGGAAAGGACAAGTTCTCAGGTCCCCAAAATACTTGAAATCTCTGGTTTTCCACTGGGCTTAGAATGCCAGACCCTGAAGGCATTGTGAGAGACTATTGGTGTCAAGAGGTCCATCTGCAAAAGGTACGTTCCCCATTGCAAAAGCACTTCAGAGGTGTGGAGTCTCCAGAAGAAATAAAATCCATCTGACAGCATGTACCTTGTTCTAGTAAGCTTTGCTATGGAGAGCATCCATGACAGACCTGGTATCAAGTGCCCACATGACGTACAGGGACGTTTGTGAAATAGGCAACTATTCTTAGCAAGAAGATGGTGCTAAGCCTTCTCCTTTCTGCCTGGGACAGTTCCTCAAAAGAAGACTCCCATGCCAACCTTCTGTCCCAAAAAAATCTACTGTTCAATGAGACGACAAAGTTTCCAAGCCAGATTCAGTGCTGGGCTGAGGGGTGTTAAATTAGGTTCTCAGATGTGTGTGGAAAAGTGTGTGTTCCTGAACAAGCCAAAGGATCAGCATGGGTGCTGCACTGCTTAACCCTACAAGCCACTTGTATGACTTTGTCACCATGGGGTGACACAGGGATAGGCAGGCTGCTATTCCAAATTTATTTCTCTGTTGTGAAAGGGCACTCTGCTGCTGGTGATGGTGGTAAAACCCAGTTAGTCCCAATATGTGCTTGTGCTGCTATGCTTTTTCAGAGAAGTGATATCTGTGATTCTACAAAAGCACACCTCATGGAGGGGGCATGGAATATGTATGTGCTGGCAGCCTCAAATCACTGCAGAGCGTGAGGAGGTGATCTGACCAGAACTGTGAAAGTCATCTTCTTTGAGGAACATGGATCCTCTGGACAACAGCTGAGTCTTTCTCCAAAGCCTGAAAATACTAGAGATGCAGCCAAAGGCATTCTAAGGGACGATAATGAAGGAATATGAAACTGCACAAAGCAGAGCCAAAGCCTTCTCAAAGTAGCAAAGAAAACTTCTAATTAGATGCTTGTAAGTATGTACTTTTTAAATGACAGTTTCTGGACAGCTTTTCTTCCCTAGTTACCTAAAATGAAATGAGAATAAAGAGCTTCTTCAGAAGGTAAGTCTCCTTGTCACACTGTATTTGTAAGAACAAACATACTGACTCTCATAAACCTTTTCTCCACAACAGTAAACAACTGATTAGAAAATGATTGAATGCAGTCAATTTTCTAATCTGATGCAGACATGCTCAAATAGCTTTATAGAGATACAGCACTGCAGCCTTCCTTTAGTTTAAACTAAACAACAATTGCTACAGCTAGTCTGTATTTTAGCCTTAACTTATAGTCTGCAGTCACTGCTGTAAGGTGAACAAATCAGATCACAGAAGGCTCAATGTCAGTGTTTTACCTCTTCATCCAGGTATATGTGCTAGAGCTGTGCTGTCTCTCATCTCTAAGCATACGTCTCTTGTTACTAAAACAAGACGTCATGGTAGATGATGGCAGTTAGTCAGCTGTGCACTCAGCTGCATCTACCCTTCCCCATCACAGTGAAGATGTGTAGGATTTCAAAGTTTCACTCAGACAAGTCATCTTGCCTTATTCTCCTCTTGCTTTCAAGGTCTAGAACAATAGCTGTTGTGAATCCAGGTTTGGGTTTACGCCCCTAGGGACAAAAGGTATGATAGCATTTCTGTAGGAGTTGCGACCTGAGTACTGTTTCAAGATGTTCCCTTTTTCTTTCCCAAAATAGATAATTTTATTTCTATGTCATTGTTCCCCATTCTGAGGAACTCATATTTTTTTAGCTCTGCCCTGTGGAACTTGTCTGACTTCTGACACCCTTCTACCTCTAATGCTGTGATGTAAAGTATTGCCTTTAAAGATCACATGCCTAATTTTGAAACCCAATGCTGTTGTTTGTTATAAACAGTTGTAAAGGTTTATAGAACAACCTTTGTGCTCATCTTTTTCCCTGTTTATTTCTGGAGAAGAGTGGACTTGCCTAAGATAGCTCTCTTCATGTTAATTCTTGAATTTCTGGCATAGAACAGAAAATGATAAAAGTGTTCCAAAAAAAAAAAAAGCAATAGTTCAAAACTGCAGTGTTATAGCATTTCTAAACCATTGAGCAGAGCACAAATGTTTCTTAGAACAACAGATGATACAAGAAATGAGAAAATCATTATTACATAGCTATACTAACAGAAGATCATACATAGATGGTGCCAACGCATTGATTTTTATGGTAGAAAGTTCCTCCCTAATCACAATAGCAAAAAATAACTTTAGAACATAAGTGAAGTTTAGCAGAAAAAACCAAAGTTTGATGTCAAAGGTAATATATATACACCACGTTTTTGAAGAGAAATCTAGATGACAGATGAATTTATTTGGTTTGAAGGCACAGATTGAAACAGTAAGCTGCAAATTCATCTGTGTATTGATTACAGATACTCATCTATAAAATGCAAACTGCTGTTGATTATGCTAAATGAAATTATTTTTTAGCATATTTAAATATGTGAGGAAGCTCAGACTTAAAGCTGTTTCTGTGATCCACGGTAGTGAAAAATGGGGAGCATATGCATGCAGACATCCAGAAAAAAACTGAATGTATCCACACCCAGTTAGAAGTTCCCTGTAAAGAGTACAGGCATTTTCCTGACTCCATTTTAGGGACTGTATCAGATTTAAAAATCACAGAATCTGTTCCTCAGTTCCTAAGGTTGGTTGACCCACACTGCCTCTTGCTGTGGGCGTCAGAGTCTGCCAGCTACATGCGTGAGAGACAGTGCTAGCCTAAAGACCACCTTGCTCATCACCAGTTGGGACTTTGAGCACCAAGGAGCAACAAAACTGCAATACTTTATGTTTTTAGGCTTGCTTCCACTCTGCTTGTATTATTAAAGTAATCAGAGAATCATAGTCTATCCTGAGTCAGACAGGCCCCGAGAGAATCATTAAGTTCAAGGGCCCTGCACAAGACAGCCCCAAGAGTCACACACCACGTACCTGCGAGTGTTGTCCAAACTCTTGAGCTCTGTCAGGCTGGGGCTGTGACCACTTCCCCGGGGAGCCTGTTCAGTGCCCAACCACCCTGTGGGTGAGAAACCTTTTCCTGATATCCAGCCTAATCCTTCATGCCATTCTCTTGGGTTCTATGGCTGATCACAAGAGAGAAGAGATCAGTGCATGTCCCTCCTCTTCCCCTCATGATGAAGCAGTAGGCTGCTGTGAGGCCTCCCCCATTCCCCTCTAGACCGTTCCCCATCTCTGTGGCCCTTCTTAGATGGTCTCTAATAACTTCATATATTTTTTATATTGTGGTGTCCAAAGTGCACACAAGTGCCTGAGCTGAGGCTGCATCAGCACAGAGCAGTGGGACAATCCCCTCCCTCAACTGGTTGGCAATAAAAAAAAAAAAAAAAAAAAAAAAAAAAAAAAAAAAAAAAAAAAAAAAAAAAAAAAAAAAATCAGTTGGTATTAGTCAGTTTGAGTAAACCAGGAAAATCTTCTTTCATCACTCTTGGTGAATGATGGATTATCACACAGTCTGTGCTCTGTCACTTCAACTGTCTGATTTGAGGCCATATAGCTGGTAACTACACTAATTTGCTTCTGAAAGCTTTCAAAATACTCAAAGGAACTCCTGAGCTGAGGAAAATGCTGGACTCCTTTAGCAGTCAGCATCACAGCAAGCGGGAAGCAGGTTTTGGCACTGGAAGAGGCGAGTGATTATCCTTTAAATGTGAGCCCTGCCTGAGCACTTTGGAAGGAGCAAGGGTATTTACAGAATGAAAGACTGACAATCTTAGAACGCAAATTGGAAAAGGGCTCATTTCCAGTGAGAGGAAAGCGTGAACACCAGGGATCATACATCATAATTACAGGGTTTTGTGTATTTGAGTGACACACAGCACAGAAATGGAAGATACCTAAACTTTATGATAATTGCTTATGTGATAATAGCTCTTCCAGCAAAAGTGTAAATAGTGAGACAGAGAAGAGTAATTTCCAGTGTTTTTAGAAACAGTGTAACTTTCCTCTAGTTTGTGAAAGGAAAATTATATGCTCTTGCCAGAAGAGAATGGAAAAATAACAAAGTTCAGGGACTATGTGGTAAAGGGCAGAGAGTTAGGGGGGATCAAGCAGAAGGGGACATAACGAAGCATTTGGGTGCTGTACTGAGGTGTGCTATGCCAGTAAACCATGAATTGGAAATGATTAAACAAAATACAAAAAACACAAGCAGAAACTCAGCTGCTAGAGATAGAATAAAAAAACTAAATAGATATACTTGCTGTTTATCTATCAGTGCAATTTTCTGTTAGGAATGAGGAGATAAAAGAAAGGTATTCCTTCTGTTTAAGTTGATGCTCCCACTGCACATGAAACAGGACTTTTGCAAATTTGTTGCACCTCAAGTTAATCTCAAAAGCATGTGAAAATTATGTCTAGCAGTAGCTGATAGCATCTGGATAATCTCAGCATTTTAAAATCTTAAAATTCCTTTCTTTTGTTAAATGCATGTAATTACATTTCTTGTGATGCAAAAATCCATTTGGCTTAATTTATTTCTTATGTTCCCTAATTACATTTCCAGCAATTTTTTTTTCTGAGTAATTTAAAGTATTTAATTCATCTGGGGCAGATTTCTTGAGCCCTCCTAAATTCTTACTTCATACCTAGAGATCTCTGCAACTAGAACATTCCCATGGGATCTGAGCTCCTCTTCCTCTTCCTTTCAAAAGGATGTCTGTTCCAGGGATTATCAACCACTTCTTCTAAACACCATTTTGTGCCTGAACTATGACAGACCCTAGGAATTATTAACTATTCTCAGTGCCATTTAAAGCTGAGAATACTCACACACCACACAACAGTACTCACTGTAACTGAGGGGATGGGCTGCACAAGAATTGCTTTTCCTCCTACCCTGGGTGTTTTGCCACTGTGAATTGTACATTTTCAGAGTCAGAAATCAGGGTTTTTCTGTGGTATTTTGGACAACCATAAACAAAACCATGAAGAGTGAAACCTTTGAAGTTTATAGTTTTCTGGACCTTTAAAAATACATTTTTATCCTAATATGGTGACCAATACAAGAAAATCTTGGAAATATCTTTGATTATGCAGAAAAAAAAATAAAGCTGGTTGTTCACTGTTATCTGCTTCAGAAAGCTACAAGGAGCATGACCTGACATCCCTCTGCTGTAGAGCCAGTTAATTTATCCAGAGGTTTTCTCACTGCTAAAGAAATCCAAACATAAGCCATTAGGGCAATGGTGTGTTTGTAATTTAAAACTAATTTCATCCTCAGAGGGCACAGCAGATTAAAAGTAAAGATGTATCCCAAGCAAGAAGACTGAAGCCCTTTGGGTATTTTTGTAGTTCAAGACTAAAGGATAACTTCAAAAGGACTTAATTGATACAATTTTTCACAAAGTTTTCTTCTCTGTCTTCTCAGTTTCCCAGGCAAAACCTTTTTTCTATGGCTTATACATGTGATTGAAATTTATATTCATGTATTGGAAAAAGAAGCAGCCCTTGCTTTTACTTTTTACTAACTTTGCTCTTTGTCATCATAAAAGACTTCAATACATGCTTAGTTTTTGTGAGTGTGTGTGAAAATCATTAAGTTCATTCACATTATGGATATGCACAATAAAGAAATGCATAAATACTCAGTGGATAGGAATAAAGTTTCACTAAAGCAACTTTTGCTAAGTTTCACTATTATTAGGCATTTCCAGAATCTTGGCATTTCTTCCTAAATCATTTCCATAATGGAAAAACTCCCCTGAAGACAAAGTCTCTTAACATGTGAGACATTTTGCTGAAGGATGAAACAGGTTAAATCATAACACCAAGTTTGACTTTTAGCTCCTGCTTTTGAAAATACTAGGAGCTACCTAGTATTCAATACTTTAGAAGTCCATTGGACAAATTTCCTGGTGTCTGTAGACTTTTGATCTTTGTGAGTTGTTTTTCAAGAAACTTGAACCTGAGTTATGCTTCTGACAGGTTTTTAACTGTCTCAGCCAAACTTTTCTAATGGAAAAACGTGAAGTCTAATTATACATACAAAATGTGTTTGGTGTTTGCAGACAGTTCAATCCACTGTGTGTGAAGGACTTCCTTTATTTACAAATCAGGCAAAACATTGGTCCTATTGAAATTAATATCAAATTTCCATTGACTTTAACCATTTCACCATGTTGAACACAGCTGTCAAAAATAGATGTAGTTTCTGTAATATGACAAGGATCATATTAAATACAAATTTTATAATCCTCTCTCAAGTTTCTGAAAAGTTCCAATGGTCCTTTAAATCCCTTGAGATCACCTCCTGAGCAAGGACAAAAGTCCTGTTGTCTGCATATGATGGTATCTGCAAATGTTTTTAAAAGTTTCTCTCTCCATTTTACCTGAAAAATTTGATCTCTTAGGCATTCTCAGAGCACATCCACCTGACACAAGACCAAGTTGATGGTAATGTCTTCCTGCAATTAGAGTTGTTTAGGGTGTTTGACATATGCTTAACTCTTTTTCCAGTCTTTGCTAACTAGCAGCTAAGAAACTGACTATTCCTAAATAAAATGGTGTTTTCATCTCTCCTTCTGAAGGTATTTCACTTTCCATGAAATTATTAAATACTCATAGGCACAAGAGAGAATGTTCTAATCATCAGTCAAGGTATAATCATGACACTCAAGCTATTGGGGACAACCGAGGTCACATAAATTTAACAACAGCAACAACAACAAAAAAACCACCAAAAAAAAAAAAAAAGGCAGTGAAATATGTGTAGACATAGGGTTAAAACTCAAGTTTCTCTTTATATAGTCAAATATATCAATTACACTTTCCTTGCTTGTGTGAGATGTATTTTATATGTGTAATCTTACTTCCTTTCAGTGTTTAACTATCCTTGAAGGGTGGACTGAAAACTTTATCTTCATCCTCATATGTTTTGTAAAGTTTATGCCCTGAGAAGTTGAAGTTCATTAGAACTTAGCCCAGAGTTCCTGATTTCTTTATCAGCACTCTAATGATCAAGCTAATGAAAGACGGGGCAAGTGACAGCACTGAAGTTTCTCCCCTCCACCTACTTCTCACAGAACAAGATCACATCCTTTCATTTTTTGTTTAAGCATCTAATACCTAAAGTTTCCACCCTGTGAACCTCTGACAGTACTTGCCACCAGCTTTGAATATCTGAAGTTCTAAATAGGTGTGATTCAAACCATGGCATTTCCATGTGGCTGTCTCCAGCTGGCTCTTTGCTTAACATGCTAGCCTTCTTGGGTTCCTAGAGAACTCTTGTAAGTTTTCTTGTAAGGGAAACCTAGGTGATAGCTTATGAATCAGACATGGAAGTACCTAACTCTAGTCAGAAATTGTCTTTTGAGAGACTAGTTCTGAAGTCTTAAATTATTTTTCAGTTGTTGACAGCACATCACAAACACTCTTGTGCAACGTCTTTCCTGTACAATCCTCTTGCTACCCTAGTTCTCAACATATTTTGCATCAAAACACATCCTCTGCCTGGTGCTCTGTGAAAGCTGATCTGTTACTGTTACCAAGAAGTGCAGCTTTTAACATTAGACATTATCACTTAAGTTTTTGGTCTTGTCTTTGGTCTCTTTTCTGCTTAGAAATAGTCTCATTTTATGCTACTGTAGTAAATAAATACTAGCTTCTGAAAAGTATTAGTCCAGCAGTTAAGTGCATTTACTTTACTACTATGGTATCCAAAAAGCCTCCAAAAGAAATATGAAGTCCCATAAAAATAAACTAGATTAAAATTCACCTCAAAAGTTGTTCATTGTTTGATTGGGGGCCCCCAAAATCTACTGAATATGATTTGTCTAGATTTTATTGACTTCCAATACATCCAGTGGAGTATACCTCACCCTTTTACTTTGTGCAAAGTACTTTGCAGGCTACACCATGCTCCATTCACCATTGTACGACCTCAAAACAAGTGGAACACTGGGACAGAAGGATAACTCATGTTAAAATCACATGGATGGCATTCAGCTGAGTACATGCAGATGCTTACAATGTAGACATTGACAGCTAAATGAGACACCCACTGGTCCTGTTACAGTCAACGGAGAGAAACAGGCATTTCTAGGATGCAACTTGGCTTATTCTAATGTAGACATCTAAAATAGGTTAGATGAATCATACACTAAAAGTGCCTATTTCTGGTTCCCTTTATGCTCAGTGGAGAGAGTGACTAGCTCAGATGCAGACATTCACATAGACATCTAAAGTTAGGTGAGATGAACAACCAAAGATGTCTTTCCACATCCCTTTTAAATGTCTGCTTTAGGAAAATATGTCAAAGAATTATTTTCAGCTAACACTAGCCTTTACCAATGTATCAGCTCTCTGAGTATTTTATTTGTAACCTCTTCTTAAAAACACTTCTCAAGATCCAGATCACAACTTATACCTGTCACAGACAAGTTTTTGATAGATTTTTTTCCTTTGTCACAATACTGATTCACAATCATGAATCAATTTTGTATCTCAGATAAATGTGTTGTCTCAAATACCTGACCAGTGCTTCTTCCCTAAACAGAGACTACAAAAAACTCCAACAGATCAATACAGAAGAAAGCAGTAGACCAAGGTTGGCAATAAAGGCACGTGAAGACCAAGACTATGTTCGGAACTGCCCATCCATGGATATAAATGCAGCAGACAAATTGAGAAGAAAGGTTACAAAAATTAATATGATGACTTCAGAAAAGATGCAAGGCAGCAGAGAACTCTGAGAGTTAATATTCCTTCAGCCACCAAACTTTTGCTTATCATGACGGCTGTTGTTGTCTATGACACCAAGCTCACCTGCTTCTTTTTGCCTGGTGCCACCATCCTACTGTCAGTATGGGCAGCAGTCATCCAGACTAGCAGATGCCATCACCAGCATCAACAGTAGCTCCTAGCTGTATAAACCTTGGAATTTACTTGTTTGTTAATAATTATGCCACAATTTGGAAAGATCTACTTTGTGCTGTTGAATGTGTATATCTGTTTATCTATGTAATACAAAAAAAAATAGAGATTTAAAATCCTCAGGGGAATCACAATGGTGTAATGATACTGCTGCAACACTTCAGCTTCATCATACATCAGTAGAGCTGTTGATTATATCAATATAGAGTTGGTTTTTATGCCATCCCTGCAACAGTAAAATCTCTTCATTTACACAGGTTTTGTGGTCTAATTTCCACCAAGTTGTTTGCCATAGCACACTGGTTTGTGCTTATAAAGTATTGTATGCTGGCCATCCAAATACTAACCAGATCTTTGATCCTACATTTTAAGAAAGGTAAACTTTCAACTCAATTTTTTCCCCTCAAGTGTCCTGAAGTTCTCCTGAAGGTTTGGCTCACCATGTTGCCTAGGGAATCCATGAGGGATGCAAACAGACAGATAATTTCTCAGACAGTTTTATCTGCATTTTTTACTTATATTTTCACAAAGCCAGAAGTGGCTACATGATCTCCTGATGAAACACAATGTCATGGAAGAAAAGTCAGGCAATATCCTAGCATTTTAAGGCTATCTGTGTATACACTGATGCACATTTACTAAGACTGTAGTGTTTTTGTAATTAAATCAATCAGTTGGAAACATGGGAGTTGTACAGCAATAAAGAAAATGTTAGCAAACAAATGAAAATAAAGAACATTGGAACACTTCCCTCTGTATTATATATATAAAATGGCTTTTCTTCACATTCATCTAATCTTCTTTGCATATTCTGGTCTCAAACATTAATATCCTGGCCTCAGATTGATAGGAGTTTGAATATCTCTGAAGTCTGAAGCAGTAATGGCTGACTTATTGTTTAACCCTTGGATATTTATATTCATGTGCTATATCATTTACAGAATCTGCTATTCATCTCAAGTGTTGTTTTCAGAAGGTCAGATGTTCAGATTTAACTTGCCAGAGTCATAATGTGGTTTCTGCAGAGATGCAGGGTAAGGGCTATTTGCTCATCCTGGGCACTGTGTTTTGCAATATTAAGTTATCGCCATAGACTTCACCTTGAGAGCTGTTCCCTGAAATGTATAATGGTTAACCACTACAAAAGTTGCCACCTTGCAATGCGCTAAAGGCTATTCCTACAGCGGCTGATTCAAAGGCAAATTCAGCAGCAGCAGTTAATCACATTTACTACATGTTAAAGGTACAGCTGGATTAATTCTGAGCAATACTGAGCACAGCCCATAGAAATATCAAAAATACATCAACATAATTTCTGATGTCGTGCATTAAACGAACTGATGTGAAGGGAAGGAGAGCTCTGTGACAGGTGTGTTCAGCAAAAAGGTTTATTTGGAATAAGCCCTGTTCCCGACTCTTCTTCAAACGGTGTCACGCAGAGCTTCCCTTTCAGTGATCGCATCCAAGTGCCCGCCTTCCTGAACTTGTGAACTGTAAATTTAACGAGTTCAACAGGACAATTCTCGAGTGTAAAATAATATCCTTGTCTCCAGTTTGGGAACTCGCTGAAACCATCTATTTAGAGGGGCACTGCCGGGCTAAAATAATGCGGCTATTTAAAACACCGCCCTTGCCGGGGGGGCAGCTCCGGGGGTGCCGCGGGGAGCGCTCGGCTGTCCCCGGCCGGAGGAGGACACATGCGGGGCCCGGAGGCCTGCCAAGCACGGGCACTGCTGGGGAAGGTCAGGGCCGGGTCGGTCGGGGAGCCCCTGAGCAGTGGTACCATGGCGATCCCACCCTGGTTTTAACCGAGGTGGCGGAGGCAGCGAGCGAAAGAGGAAGGGAGGGAAGGTGGGAAAAAGAACAGGCAGCTCAATATGGAGGCACCCCGCGCCCCCTCAGGTGCGAGGGACGGGCGCCCCGCCCCCGCCCCAGCCCCGCCCCGGTCCCCGCGCCACGCGCGCGCCCACCCCGGCGCGGCTCGCGCATACGCGCGCGCCATCCCCGCCCCTCCCGCGGGAGCGCGCCTTCCCCGCGGCGCGGCGGGGGCGGGGGCGGTGGCGGTGGCGGCGGGGAGGGGATAGCGCGGGAGCGCGCCCGCCGTGGTTCTTCTTGCCGGGCTGCCGAGCGGGCAGCAGCAGGAGCAGTAGGAAGAAGAGCGCGAGTACCCCCTTGACCCTCTTCTCCCCGGGCGGAGGGGCCGCACCTTCCCGTGAGTACCGACCTGGCCGTCTCTGTGACCGCGCTGCGCATCACGCTGAGGGAGCTGCCGCGCCCGCTGTCGCGCCGGTGTCACATCTCGCCGGTGCCACATCCATCCCCCCGCAGCGCCGGTG